>JARHVA010001631.1:2717500-2770000 GCA_037957365.1 Torreya grandis | reverse complement strand
AACATGATCATCATCATAAATCAATATTATACCAGAAATCATATTAACAATCACCTAACATAAAAGTACATAAAACATGTTATGTTATCTATATCAAACAATTAAAAAATGACATACTATGTGGTGTGTGCAAGGTTTTTTGGATTTGTTCTCTATCATCCCCTGATGTCTCTATTTAAACCACCCTCTTTGATGATACTCTCCCTCCATCACACTCTAAGGGGTGAATATATCATGCATCCACGTCATGATAATGAAGGTAATGAGCTTAAAACATCATTATATCCATAAAATAATGGTGTATATCTAAAAACCATGATCATAAAGTACATAATATAAAAGTATTGCTAACTCATATCAAACTAATGATGTAAATTAAGAAATAAAATTTATCCCATAATCAACATATGTCATTAATATTAATCAAATAATATTTAACTAACTAATCAACCATAATAATCCATGGATCAAATAGCTTATTCAGCTTAGAGAGAAATCAAGATGTGACATATAGCATTTTAATTACCCTATTTTGTGCCAAATTGAGGCCTTAAATTAGTGCCTCATTTTCAACCACATTATTTGTGCAACTAAATTTTAGCCTATATTCATGAAAGTATTCTCCTTTTGAGGATATATCATCATAATTCTTATACCCACACCATTTTTACTTTTGTAGCCATTGATAAATAGATACCATGTGCCTTCAAGGTCTTCTTGAGTTTTTATGAGTTTTGGCAAGGAAAATCCCTCTTCAAGGATGTAGTAGTTTCCTAGTTCTATTTCCTCCATACAATCATATGGATCAAATCCATAATGCTCATTAGCCCAATTGTCTAGTGTTATATCTGGGACCTCCTCTAAGGGTGTATTAGTCTCATGTAGGACTGAACTATCTTTAATATCATGCATTGTATAGTTCATATCAATGGGATCAAGTGAGTATGTTTATATATGATCTCTAAACATGGGTTTGTCCTTGATAGTTTCCTTGGTTCCATATCTAATCCTTAATAACATGTATGACTAGTCAGAAGATAAGTATCCACCCATTTTTTTAATGAAGTCTCTTCAGAGATAAATGGAAAAGAATGGAGGTATGTCTATAATGGATATATCTTGGGTAATGTATAGGATAAAACATGCATGTGAGGTAATGTTAAAACCTTTAATAACATATAAAATTTTGATAATTATTACATCTAACTAAATAATTCCCTTTAAAATTGAGATATATTATATACTTAACATATCGGTTATCTTCTTGGGCATGACCGAGCTACTTGTAATTGAATAAATCATATAATTATGGACAAGGTGCTTACCTATAATCAAGGAAATATAAAATGGTGGTGGATTAATAATTTTTTTAGGTTCTCCTTTTTTTACTTGACACACACTAGTGGAATTAGTTAGAGAGGTTTTTGTTGGTTCATGAGGAAGAAAACTTTTCAATGCTTCCTAAAGTAAGCAAATCTATTTGAGACAAAATAGATAGGGCTTATCATGTAGTCACATTGAAGATTTATATTTTCATTTGGTCCATTATGTTGAAGGGGATTTTAGTCACCTTTGTCTAAAACTTTGAGATAATAACCTCCTTCTTAGTGTGTTGGTTGGATTAATGTTGACTCTCCTTTTGAATAGGTTGATTTTTTTAAGCTTGGGTTGAAGTAGGAGTCAACTTCTCTTTGGAAACCTCTTGTGGAGATTTTGAATTGGATGCTTGGCTTACTAAAGAAAACCTATCACTTTCTATTATTCTTCATTTAAACCTAGTGTTATAAGTTATTATAGTGTTGACTATACTTAGTACTTGGATCTAATTTATGCCAATTAAGTCACTCTACTACTAATTTACCAATGTGGATTTATCTACCCATGTTTGGGCCTCTTCATTCACTTCCTACCATTTTGAATTTTATTCATTTGACTAATCTTGGGGGTATGATATACTTTGTACCATCAAATATTTATTTATCACTAAATTTTGAATAGGAACAAGGGATCTCATGGTACTAACAATATTAGAATTTGGGTATTATATGGTCTAAAGTAAATGAGATGGCTTTGGGATGGCATATTATTTGGATAAAGTGACTTACCTTGATGATAAGGTTAAGTAAATGGTTGATGGGGTATGAGATGTTGGGCTTGTTGCCTCTTCAGGGTTACTAGATCATTCCCAAAACCTTGCACCACTTATTTAACTTCATTTAGTTCACTAAATGGATCAATATTTGTATTTTTTGGGTTTAATACATTGGGTATAAGTTCCAATGAATGTTGAAAAGTAGGTTTTCTAAGTGTTAGCTCTAGAAAAAAAGGATTGGGAGGCTTAAGAATAATTTTTCTACCCTAAATTAGGAAATTCTCAGCCTAACAACAATATCATATGCATTAGGGAGTATTACTCCTCCAATTAATTGGACCATTATAATAATATCACTATTTATAGACCTTAAATAATATAAAAATGTATTATTTGGAGATGGTTTAAATGAGGGTTAGATTCTATCCCAAACTCTTTAGAATTTGAAGTTAAAATCAACCATTAACTTGTGTGGATATCTCTAAATGGTTGTAAGATTTTCCATCATAGATAAATGGTCACTCTTGTCTTTAAATTTCTTGCATAACTACTCCCCTAATTCATCACAACTATGAATGGTATTGGTTGTCATACTTTTGTTCCATTGGAGGGCTTTTCCTTTTAGAGAAGAGGTAAGTATCTTTATTTCTACATTATCTTTAGTGACATTATGTATAGAATAGATAGTGGCAATATCTTCTATGTGATCTATAGGGGTGGTTGTATTCTCACCAATAAAATAAGATAGGATTTTTAGTTCTAAAACTAGAATATAATCATATTTAGTTAGATCTAGAGTATTGGATCCATTAAAGGGGATAAGTAATTAGTTTCTTTAGGTAATCATGAAGTCAATAATAAATAACCTCCCTCTAGGTTGGAGAAACCTACCAGGAGTTTACTAATTTCTAGGAGGTATTTTCTTGAATTTTTTGATTAGAGATGAGGATACCCTAGATATTTTTATTTTACAAGGTATAAAAAATTCAATGAAATGAAAATCAATACCTCATAAATATTATCTCATTTATCTTGGTAGATAAATGAGAAATTGATCTTTGCAAAGTAGAAATGCTTGGAGTCACCAGGTGATATGTAGAGTGTCTTCAACACTTTTGACCAAGAATAACACAAAAATATTGGTTACATATTTGATTAAGTCCCACTGGGTATGCTATAAACTATTTTTACTTGAACTATGTAGCCACTAAATTGGAATAATTAGTTTAGTGGAACAATGGAAACATCCCCAAGGTTATGATACCCTTGCACTCCTAGGGATGGACCTCTAGAGAAGGCCATATTCTTTATAATAAAAATTCATCTAATTTGGGATCAACATGTAGGTTTAAAAGAGTTGAAAGGAAATCTATAACTAATCATAAGTATATAAATTTTTGAAGGGGAAAAGGGAGGAGGAATGATAAAATAAGAAATGGTGATGCACCAAGACTAGATGGATCCAATCTACAAACTTTAAATAAACACTATAAATTAGAGATAAAAAGTAAATATTACATAGACTCCAATATGGGTGATTCAATTATGTTTCATATATAGGCATAATAACATAGCATACTACTAGGAAGGATAATAGATGATCCACAAATGATATATACATGGACTTGAATATGCATTTAATGTAACCTACAAATCAATTCCAAGATCTACACATAAGTGTTGGGAATGGACAAAAATTAAAGGTACAAATGTCATCCATAGACAAAGATCACCAAACATAAAATGCACACATAATGCAAAATAATGAAGGGTGGTGAAATCAACTTTCATTAAAATGCAAGGTTCAAGTGGTAAAGGGCTCATGGAGGGAAAATTTTGGCAACATTTATATGCCTATAAATGTTGACCATTTTACAATGCAAGACCCAATATTTTATATGCAATGGGAAGCCCATGGGTAATTAATTACAATAGAGAATGTATCTAAAGGAATTAGATGATCATCAAAACATAAGACACAATATCTCTACAATTAGATATGGATCACATAAACTAGTTAAAGATCTTAATTATGTCCTTGAGGTATGGTGTTGATCACTTCCATCCTAAATTTTTTAGCTTATCCTCTTTCTCTCATTGGTTATGTAATAACCAATCTTTAATCATTCAACTACTATATCCAAATTTTGACACTTTGTGCCTAGGAATGCAACTGGATATCTCTTATGATTTCTTGCCTTTGAAGCTTTTTCTTAATTCTTCCATTTTTACCTTCAATGCCACTCTATATGGATTTTTATTACATATTTAACATTTAAGACTCTTCTTTTTCCTTTATTTTTTTAATTAATCCCAATGCACATGTCATACTCTGGTGGGTGTTTCTACTCAATTTTGCATTGAATTATGCCAACTTTCTAATCATTTTTAGGTAATAAACCAATCTACACTTGATTTTATGAGTTGAGAGGGATACATAGTTGATCCTCATATTTTGATGGATTTGATGGCTATCCAATCCATAAATTTATGAGATCATGCCTATTGAGGTCATCACTATCACATATCCTTATTTCAATAACTTGCTCCTTCTTAGATATTCTATTGGTTCTATTGACATGGATAAATTATTTACCACTTGGAAACTAATAAACATCCATGGGATTTATCTCTCTATCCTTTCTTAATTTTCCTTTTATACCACATGGACTCTATCCATTTTCCTAGGCACTTAAGTTGGTAGCCTTGCCTCTACCATGCATCACTTTTATAGAACTCTAAGATTTTGTCAAATGATCTTACCTTTGTCTCATGGGATCCCAAGATACTGCCACATGGCACAATTTGATTATAATAGAGCCTTGCTATGAATAATGACCCTATTTATCCTATTTATATCAAGTTTAAGTGGTATTATGACACATGGCATAATCCCAATTACCTACCTACTTGGGGCCTATAACATCATAAGGATATATCTATGATGTTAGGTCACAAGGATCAAAACACATGGAAACATCATGTTAACCCACTTAATTTAGTACTTTAATAGAATCAATTTCCTACATAAAATTGGAAGAAAATATAAGTTATGAAGGAGTTTCAAATAAGCCCAAGACCATTAGGAGTATAATGCATGGCACTAGGCAAAATTTTGAATAATCGACTAAGTGTTGAGATGCTTTGAAAAGGGGTTGAAGTCAATAATAATTTTTAATGATTATTTTATGACACTATGAGGCTTGGAATAGATCACTACCACATTGATAACCTAAGAACCCTTTAATATGTAACCTAGGTCCTGCCAAATTTAACATAGTGCCCCCCCCAAAAAAATTAACACTGAGAAAAATGCCTAAAATTGAATAATTGTTTTTTTTGTTTGAATCTTTTAGGCTTCAGGAGTGCTCTATGTTCATGATAAGGTTTATAAAAAGGTAAATAATATTATAACAAGGCTATAAATTCCATTAAAATTTCTAAGTGATGAAACTTTCAAGGGCCCAACCTCACAATCATTTTATTTTTTCTTGAATTGGCTAAGTCTTGATAATAATGTAGGTGATCCAAAGCTTTGAATTGAATTATACATGGCCTAACCCTTCATAATTTTTGTTTTGGTATTTATATTCATAACTTATATATTTGTCATTTGTGCTTTATAAGTTTTGTTTGCATGTTTGGTATTTGGACCTTTTATTTGGACCTTCTCCAAACATCTTCCCTAAACATTTTATTGAAGATGAAAAACAAATGAACCTTATGAAGTCTTCTTTAGAAATTTTGTTTAAAACAAAAATTCTAACTTTCTTAATTTAAAAGTTTTGACACTTCTTAGGTTTTCAAAACTTTTACTTCATAACAAAAGTTTAAAATAGAAACTCTAATTGATTTTGTGCAAACATCCTATTGACTCACCAAAATTCACCTTTCAGAGAAGATGGTTTAGACCTCTTTAATTTTGGGGTAACATGGGATTCACCCAATGTTGTGGGTGACCTATGGATAGGTTAAACCTATTGTTTATGGTGCTAGCTCCCCTGGTGCATAAATTGAGCTCAAATAACTAAAACATACTAACTTATTAGGGTGAAAAGAGATAGAAAAATTCATGAAATTAAAACCTATACTATTGGAGTTGATGCACCAATATGATTTATCCACTCTATTTAACTTCTGAACAACACTAATGAACTAGACTAGTAACTAAACCTCTCTCTCTCTCTCTCTCTCTCTCTCTCTCTAAAGGCTCCTAAGAAATAGTGTTTCACATAGAGGGTATGATAGGTTATCATAAAATGAAGGTAATGAAGGGAAGCTTTGATCCAAGACACTTACATGTCAAACTCCACTCCAAGCTCAACCACTAACACCTTTACACATTATGTGACCTGTATAGAATAACCTACTATCATCTAAGTAAGATAAGGACCTAAAAAGTGAGAATACCTACCACATTTTCGTATCAAACAATCATATAACATAATAGAGACTAACATAAATAATTTTTAATAGTATTTGTATTAGTTCAAGAGGTGATACTATAATTTTTGGTAGAATTTATTCATACCCAGTAGAGGCATGAATACAATGGCCTTAGTTCGTTAATTTATAGGAGAAGAGAAGGTGAAAGAATGAATATTGTCATGGAAGTGAGGATAATAGGTCATGACAAACCTAATTCACTCTAAAAAATAGTTACAATATGCATGAATATTATTTACAACTCTTTCAACTCTCCCATACATTGTTTGGTTAGTGGATGTCCTTTAATGAGCCTTATTGGCATTGAGATAGAGTGATGGAGGTTGATTAAAACTTAGTTGACCCAATGAATATAATGTGTATGAAAAATTATTCAAACACTCCCTTTATTATTAGTTACAAAGGTGACAACATGGTCTAGTTGGCCTTAATGGGTCATTAATCAACCCACATCCCTTTATGCATGTTAACTAGGCCCAAAAAATTACCCCAATCCTCCATAATGACCATGAGAAGCATAAATTATCACCTTAACAAGGTTTTTACATGAATTTTATGACCTAAATTTACTCCTTTATTATATCCTCATTCCAACCAACATCTCATCTTATTACCAAAATATGCTTACTAGGTAATTAGGCCTAATCACTTGACTATTATTTGATTGAATGATCACGAGACCTGAATAAAACCATTAGAACAAGTGAATAGGTATGTTATAGGTATTAAAAAATGTTTAAAATCATGACATAACATTTATAATAGTTTAAACCTACAAATCTACTTGACTTAGGTGATTAGGCCACTTCCCACTAGCACATCTAGACTAGACTTTTGTAGCATACCTATAAAATCATTTTTAGGGAGTTTTTTGAGTATTTTATGATTTGAGAGGGTGTAATAACCTTCATATTACCTTACCTAATTATATTCAACCTTTGAAACAACTCTACACCTTGAAACTACCATTAACCTTACAAAAATAGAGTTTTTATGGGATCCACACAACTATCCATATAGACCAGTGCCATGTATGGGACCTCTTTAGAATGAATCATGTGATTCATGTATCTTAAATACCAATTAATGGAATTTGAGTTAAAATTCTTCAATTTTTATTTAATTAGATCTCTATTAGGATTTATATAGGGTTTTAGTGGCCTACTATCTTAATGATGATTCATAAAGTATAGGCCTAAAAACCAAAACTTATGGTTATATATGTTGATACCATAGACCCATATAAAACTCTAAAACTACTCCTAATCACATATAACTTTTACAAATGAGTACTAAATTTATGTTGGTAGACTTTAAGCTATTGGTAGGCATTCTAAGTGAGTTAATAGTTATAGGTATTTTTCATAGAGTTAGGCTCCTAAATCTCACTATTTCCTCCATGTATATTGATTTTATAAGTGTCCACAACTCCCCCTAAGAGTACTAGGTTTGAGTCATCTTGGCATGTAAGATATGACAATTGGAGTTGGCAAATTGACATGGTAGACTATGGTAGTGTTGTTTGAGAGAGGTATTGAGATTATAATGGACACATCCATTCCTTCCTCTACCTATAAAAACTTTAATAGGGCATTTACCATTATATCATGCATTATAATTACTTTAATATACTTTGGGGGGTTGGATGTGCCACAAGGTAGAGATGGGGTCTTGAGGCCTAAGGATGGATTTAGGCCTTACAAACCTAAATTGAGTCTGAGCCACATGTAGGTAAATTTATGAATTCAATTTCACCATATTAACTTTCTTAGTCTATTTACACCATTTTTAAATTATCTCCATCTATCTAGACCACCATCTATGTCCCTTTTCTCTTGTAGGTCTATCCTGAGTGCCATAGTTCAGTTTAAGTACTTGAACCAACTATGTTAGAGACCTAAATAAGAATTTTACCTTCATTTACAATTTATGGTGTTGAGAACTCATGTAACATGATTTTAATGCTAATAACACCCTTTTAAATATTCCTCCATGGATTTTGTTACCTGTATACCTCTTGTATATCGCCTAGGGTTTATGAGTAGTTAGGAATATACAACCATAAGGGTTTTTTTTATTGCCTTCCTATATTAACCTAAGGTTATAATCATCCTATAATTTTTTAATGTATTTATAAATTCCCCTTGTGATGTTTATAACTCTCACATAACTCTAAACATGCAGGAGTATTAAACTTTTAGGCACATGATTATACATACTAGTTTTAGGTATAATATGCCTAACTATTCCTTTAAGCCCTATCTCACCTATCTAAAAATACCAAAGGGTTCACTACAAACTAAGAGAATTTATAAAAAGTTAGAGACCCTGATTTAATTTTTGTATTTCACCTCTCTACATGGTATTCACACTTCCACTCTCTTGCTCAAGATTCTTCCTGTAGGTGGCAATTCTATGTTTTTGACTATGTGAGAAGGTGAGTGTCTTTTATTATCATATAAGGTTATTATCGTCATTACAACCTATACTATGGTTTATAACATCTCAATACACTCATATCACTTTGAATATGTTATCAAGGAATCCAAGAAGGGTAGTTGGATCATGTCTTAGAACAAGTAAGAAAACATGAATAAAACACACTAACATGCATAAAGCTTACTTGCCTAGATCATGGGGGGAGTTTAGTGAACAAAAAAAAATGACAAAACTCAAATAAAATAAATATAACTTAAAAATTCCTTGAATGTTCTAAATGATGTGTTTGTTTGGTTTGCTTGACTTGTACTTAAGAAGTCTTTAGAAAATGGAGATGTGTGGTTCCTTCTCTCCTTGGCACCATTTTTAGCTTATGCTTTATTGATGTATATTGATGGTTGTCTTGTGATTTTATCATTATAACACTATATATTTGAATCATGCACCAAATATTTCATTATAACTTTAATATTCTCAAGCTCTCATAAATGAGAAGCAAATGCTTGCATTTATAGGTTTAGAAACTAACCCCAACTCAATGTAAGTTAGAGTGTAGTTAGATCTTGGAATGGGTTCAAACCTAACCTTAGTGAGTTAATTAACCATATTAGAGTTAAAAGGTGTAAAATGGTTATGATTATTAATGAATAGGAATGTTTGAGATATATTAGGGTATTTGACAACTCACAAAAAGGTAATCATGAATTCCTAGGATATTCTTGATTTTTGAATTTCTTTTTTGATAATTCATTAATTTTTTAATGGATGATTCAATTAGGCATTTGATTTGGTTTAGAATTTTAGTTAATTTTGTTTAGTATTTTTAGCTTTTTACAAAATATGAATTAATTTTATGTGTACATTTGCCCCATTTAATGGGTTTATAGGCTAAATTACATATTATGAAGCTAAATTTGGGATGTTTAGTGATTCTTAGGATTAATTTTCAAAGGTTGATAATAATTGGTCTAAAGTCTAGTATGAATATATTGATGGAAAATTTCAGGTGTCTATAGTGTGCCCCTATTTGGGAAGGTGTTTCAAGCTATAATCATAGTAACATCTTCTCAAAGATTGAAAATGTCTTATATGCTTATGAATTCAATGAAAATAGATAAAATATAAGTGCCCCATTAAGGGAGTAGTTGGAAAATGATCCCTTCAAATAAGGAAATGAGTGGATGAAATAGATGAAATGATGGGGTGAAAGAGATTGATTTTGCCATAGGAGGTTATAATCAATGGCATATGGAATTGCCCTAGTTAAGGTAGACAAACAGGATGATTTTCCCATAGGTGGTTATAATTATCAGCATATGTGGGATAAAAAAGGTGATGATTTTCCCAAAGGTAGTTATAATCATCAAAAAAGTCTTAGGGTAACAAGAGATTGATTTGCCTAAAGTCAGTTATAATTAGGAAAAGAGAATATAATGATTTGCCCATAGGCGGTTATAATCATTGATAAGATAAAAACATGCCCCAATTGGGTAGAATAAAGTTAATTATTTGCCCAAAGGTAGTTATAATCATTAACCCTAAAATTGATGTAAATTCAATGATTTTACTAAAGGAAATTAGAATCATTGCTAATTTAAGTGGGATTGTATACAATGATTTTTCCAAAGGTAGTTATGATCATTATATCCCAATTATGGAAAACATGAATATGGTAAATATGATGTCAAATTGACACAATGGAAAAAGATGAATTTAGGAAACATACTAGTAGGGAGATGTTCATACAAACTAGCAAGGAGGAAAATTATTTCATTTTAAAATTACTCTATTTACAATATGATTTGGATTAGATTAGTAATGTTTCTTGTATTGGTGCCAAGGATATATCATTGCTACATTATCATATATACTCTTGAGCTGATTTTTTTTATAGCACATGATGGTAGGAATCATGATAGAACATTATGAGGACTTAGCCAGAATATTCATAAGGACTAACTCTGGATCCAATGCTTAATTGAAAATAATGCACTAATGATAATAATCATGATGAAAATGTTAATGTATTAATATGGATATATTCAAGAATAATGCACAAGTAATCACCCAATGAATGCACATATACCGAATTGAGGCATAAAAAATAAAACAAATAAACAAGACACCAAATAAAGAAGCAAAACAAAATAAAGAGAAGTAAACAAACAAAGAAAAAATGGTTAGTCATAGTGCTAATACAAAAAACATGACACAAACAAGATGATGAACATTACCCCTAGAAGATAAGCAATAAATTAATAAACAAATCAAAATGGGGGAATAAAATAAAAAGAAGGGGGTGGATAAGCTATCTCTAGATGTACTAAGCAAGTATATGTTACCTACTTAGTTACATAGACATAATATCAAATAAAAACTTTAGGCCAAATGAAGTTCTCCCTAGAAATGGGATATAATAAAATGATGAGAAAGAGAAAACATGATGAATGTGATATAATAGTGTGGGACAAGGGGATAATAAGTAAGGGGAAACTAAATGACATGTGGTTTCTTATGAATTAGTGAGGGTTCCTAGAATCTTTAAGGTAAAGAAGTGGTCAATGTTTTCATATTTTCAAAATGGTTTCAGATATTTTTAGAGTTTTCAAAGCATCTCAACTTGATTGATCATGATGAGACACTAAATGATCCAAGCTCAAAAAATGGTGAGATCATTTAAACTTAAAATGCTTGAAAATGGTGAAAGCATGGAAAGGGGGTGGGTAAGCTAATTTTAATGTAAATTGAGTGTTTCCTACATAATTAGAGGATGGGACCTCAAGTCTCTATAGTTTTGCCTTACAGTGGAAGAATCTGACTAGTGTAGCAACTAATTCAAAAAAAAATAGGCAAAGTTGACATAATGGCATAGTATGACATAGGAATGGAAATATGGTATGACAAGGCACAATAAACAAGTGTTGCCACTAGTTTAACCTTAGATGGTTATAACTAAGAAAGAATGACATAAGTCAATGATACTAATTTTCCCATAGGCAGTTATAATTATTAGTAAGATGGTAAGACACTAATTTGCCCATAGGTAGTTATAATTAGGCACACATGGTATAGAATGGAATAATAAATTAAGGATACAACTACCAAAACCTTTATCATACTTCTCCAAAAATAAGGCATCTATCTATAATACTTAAAATAATTGCTGAAACTGATCTAAATCTTCATGCTAAAAGTGGAACCAATAGAACTAAACCAAGGTCAAATGGGCTAGGTAGGGAGTTTCAAAAAATCTTGGTTGATAAGTAAGCTATGGTAGAATGGAAAATGGAAAGATAATGTGACATAATGGTAGAATGATATGGTACGAAGAATAATGTTGATAATATAGTATAACTTGAAACAGTCCTCAGACAATACACTAAGTCACTTAAGCAAAGTAATGATTAAGGTGTGTATTTTTCATTAGTTCTTTAAGTTCATCCCCATCTGGCATAGTGAGCCTACATGCTCCAACACTATAGTCTACAACAATTATGAAAGGACCTACCCAATTAGGTTTGAACTTGCCTTTATGTTTCTCTTTAGCCATGGTATTCTTTTAGTTATCTTTAAGTATAAGATCACTAAGGTTAAATTATCTATGTTTCATGCATTAATTTTAGTGTCCACAGAGTTAGTTTTGGTATGCTTTAATGTTATTTACTACATCCATGCATTTCTCATCAAGTAACTCTAGCTATTGTAGGCTAGTTACTCAATAGTATTCATCAACCAAGGTATGTTTCAAAGAGATGTGTAATGAAGGTAACTCAACCTCAATGGGAAGAATGGTCTTAGTGCCATAAATAAGTGAGTATGGATTGGTTCCTATAAGATTATGATGATTGGTATGGTATGCCTAGAGGGCACAGAATATTCAAAAGTGCTAATCATAGACAACATCATTGATAATCTTTTTAAGGATGTTGACAATGGTTTTATTAGATGCTTTAGCTTGGCAATTACCTTAAGGGTAATATGTCATGGAAAAATGTTGTTTAATATTGTACTCATCATATAATGATTTAATATCTTTGTTCTTTGATGATATTCTATTATTAGATATAATTTTGGATGGGATACCATAGTGGCAAATGAGTTGGTTAATGATGAAATTGGAAATTTAATTTCCAATAATGTAAGTGAGGGGTATAGTTTCAAACCACTTAGTAAAGTATTTAGTGTTGGTAAGGATATGTTTACGACCATTAGATGAGGTGGGGTTTTTATTCCCAATGAGATCAAGTCTCCATGTAGAAAATGGCCATGTTGTCAACATTGGTTTCAAATTATTAATTAGGGCATGAATCAAATTGGCATGTCATTGACATTTATCACATATTCTTACTTATGCTTGTGTATCTATATCCATCATTGGCCAATATTACCCACTATGTAAGGTATTTTTGGATAGGATGGCCCCATTTTTGTGGGTTATAAATAACCCTTCATGAACTTATTATAATGCTAATGTAGATTCTATCAAAGTTAAATAATGAAGTAAAGTTCCATCAAAACTATAGTAGTATAGGGTTAATTCAAGTAAGATATAATGTGTCACATGGTGGACAAAGGATTTATATTATTTTTAGGATAGGTCTAGTGGCATAATTTGGTCATGGAGATAGATATATAGGTCTGAATACCAAGTAGAGATGGGACCAACAATTTCTTAGATCATTATGATGGTTAATGGTTCATGAGATGGTGTTAGTAAATTTTCAACAAAAAACTAGTAATTTTTGGTCATATCTATTTGTCAAATCAAAGATATAATGGTGGTCATGGCATTTATTATTTGTTATTGTCCCTTGGTATATGTTCAAACTAGATATCTCCAATCTACTACTTGAGAGTGTTTACCATGGCCTTGAACAGTACTAACTTGTCATCTTTGGTCTGAAAATGGTTTGTAACATGATTGATGATTAACTAAGAATCACCATAAACCTTTAAATGTTATATGTTCCATTATACTACCTATCAAATTCCTATAACAAGCAATTCATATGTGACTATGCTGTTAGTATAAGGAAAGTTGATCTTGAATGATTTAGGATTAGATCCCCTTGTGGTATAATGAATAAAATTCCTAGCCCCAATCCATGTCCTATGAATGATCCATCAAAATATAGCTTCCAATGTTTCTCCTCAAGAGATTTTTAAATTATGGTCATAATGGATTCATCTAGGAATTGGAATGTTAGTGGCTTTGTATCTATAAGGGGTGCTTCAACAAGCTGATCTATGATAACTTGCCCCTTGATGGATTTTTGGTTGACATATTCTATCTCAGACTCACTAAGAAGAATGATCCATTTGGCCATGTTACTTTGTAGTGATATTTTAGATAGTAGATACTTGAGTAGATCTACTTTTGAAATAACCATGGTCTTTTTGTTTAACATGTAGTGTCACAGTTTTTGAGCTATGAAGACCATAGCTAAATAGACTTTTAAAATGGGCATATAATTGTGCTCATATGCAACTAGTGTACAACTTAGATAATATAAGACATGATCCTTTCCATTATCATCACGTTGAGATAGAAGTTCCCCTAGAACTGTCTATAGCTGATAGATAGAGTAGGAACAACATTCTTGGCATAAGAGGTAATAAAATAGGTGGATTTACTAGATAGTATTTAAAGTAATGAAAAGATTTTTTACGTCCATCATCCCAATGAAATTATACCCCTTTATTCATCAAGTATGTGAATGGGTGGCACTTGTTAGCTAACTGAGTTATGAAGCATATGATGGATTGGATCTTACCTTATAAACTATGCATCTACTTCACATTGGTTAGTGGTGACATGTTTGTTATGTCTCATACTTTAATTGGGTCAAATTTAATGCCTTAGTGAGACATAATGAAGAAAATAAATTTTCCTAAAGTAACTCTTAAAACACACTATTTAGGGTTAATCTTAACTTTATATTCACACAGTCACTCAAATATCCTCTTTAGTGTTTCAAGGTGATCAACCCTAGTCTTTAATTTACCTATAGTATGCCATTGACGTAGTATTTGACAATGTCATGCACCATATCATGAAATATGATAGTCATGGCTCTTTGATAATTAGCCCCTACATATTTGAGACCAAATGGCATAAATTGATAATAGAATGTTCCCCATGGAGTGGTGAATCTTATTTTATGTTGGTCTTCAGGTGTGATTTAGATATGGTTATAGCCTGAGAATCTATCCATTAGTGAAATCATTTAATAATCCATTATGGAATCAAATATCATGTCAATGTTTGGTAGAGGAAAGTCATCCTTGGGGTAGGCTTTGTTAATGTCTCTAAAATTAGTGTAGATTCTAATTCCTTCTAGATTTTTCTAGACTAGCACAACATTGTAAATCCATTCAGAATAGTCAATTGGCCTAATGAATCTTGATTACAAGAGATTTTACAACTCTTTCTTTATTAATATATCAATACAAGGATACATTTTGCATAATTATTTTCACTAGTTTGGCATCATGATGTACCACAAGGTGGTCTATAACCAAGGTAGGGTCTAGACTAGGCATGTTTGAATAGGGCCATGTAAATATATCAAAAAATTTCCTCAATAAGGATGTAAGGACTTTACATTATTTTTCAATGAGGGATGCACCTGATTTTATCTATTTCAAGTCATCTGGAGTCTTAATGTTAACCTCTATTATGTCCACCACTAGAAGGGTCAAACCATCTTCAAGAATAGTGGGTAAAGAGTTGAATTGGCCTACAATAATAGAGTCCTCTATTAGTACTAGGTCATCAAGTTATCCTAGGCATGATGAATCAAAATCCCCTAAGGGTGGGGATAGCCATGTGACAAAGATAATAGGAAACTCTTGAATGATTTGATCAAAAGTTTGATATTCTTAAAGACTAAAATCAGACCCATCGGCAAGTTCATCATTGGTGGTCTCTTGAATGATTCGATCAAAAGCTTATTGTTATTCAAGATTAAACTCAAGCCCATAGATAAGTTCATCATTAGTGGTTTCCTAGTCTATGCTTGAGGAAGGTTGAACACCCCAATATAATGGCATCTAAAATAGGTTTTCACCACTAAACTAGCCTTTATCTTTACTATTTCCCTGGTTAAAAAGTGCCTCAAAGAGGTTTTCACTTTGGGACCTCAATGCTTTATTTAATTTTTTTTAGCTAAGGGTGTCCATCTACTCTACAAAATAGGCTTTACGATCTATTTTGATTAAGAACCCTCTCCCAATGAAATATTAGCTCTAAGGCCTAGAAAATCACAAAAGTCCTAATCATTTTGGAACTCATCAAATAACATGCTAGATTTTTGTAAGCCCCAGTCTATTAGTTGGGAATAATATAGTGGAAGTGGATTATGGAAAATAACTAGTCAAAGGGTAAAAATGGCATTATTGTGAAATAAATTGGTATGGGCTAGGTCATTGAAAGGGCTATGATCAAACTTTGCTTCACTATCATCATCATAGTCACTAGTCATTGGTGATAGAACTTGAATAAGATATGTGGGGTCACCCCCAAGTGGTTTAAATTTGAGACCATAGGTTCTATTATACTGAGTCATAGAAATTGGCTCAAGTATTCCATGTTGATTTGGCTTGAGGCCTCTTCCTTCATAGGCTTGGTTCTCCATGATATTATTATGAATGGGGTATTTGGAATTTTTGTAACAATCAACGAATTTGTCATTATATAAACATGATTCATCACCTTCAAGAGGGTCTTATTATTGGCCAGAGGCTGGTATGAAAGTGATAAGAACTAAACTATGTAGTTTGGCTTTGCCCTTTCTTTACCATTATATGAGTGGTTTAGCTTTTGATCTTCCAAAGGACTTTGGGTTTTATGTAAGATTTACAATGTTAAAGTTGTTTTGGGTCAAATGTTATCCTAGGCCATTATCCAAGATAGTATAATGATTAAACATTTTAGGAGGTGGCATTTGGGAAAGTGAATCAAGGGTATTAAGGCTAATGTAGTTGGCCTCTAGTAAAGCAACGAGTATTTCTTTCCCCTTGTCCTTATTGGTAACAAAAATAATGCCAAAATGGTAGTTATAGATTTTGAAATTGACCTTTAAATGCTTATAATGCTCATATGGATGCAAATATCCTTGATAGTAACCTCCATTCTTGAATGGGAGAACTTGATACACTAATTTAATGATGATGGGATTACATGAATCTTGTGTCTCCAAGGTCTACCCAAATGCATATTATATGACAAATCAAGGTTTAAACGATGGCATAGTATATTTTTATTCAAAGGTCCAGTGATAAATGGCAAGCTAATGGTGCCTCATGATTCTCATTCTTCATTATTGTAAGCTTTGATTGTGATTGTTTCTATTTTCAGATCTACTGTCATGTACCCAAGAAGTTTGTTGAGCTTTAGAGAAATAATATTTAGACCTGATCCATTATCTATAAGGACATGCTTCAGTTTGTGCCACATTATGTAAACTTTGATGTATAGTGGATTATTATGAAGTGGACCAAGGGATGACATATCACTTTGATATAAGCTTAATTATTGGCCTGGAACTAGATGCCTAACCAAAGATTTAAATTTATCTAGAGATATGTCATTAAGAACTTGAGATTGGCCAAAAAACTCTATTAAGATGTTCTTGTGGATAGTATACATATGCAATAAATCTAAAATGGATATTTATGTGGGTGTCATTTATAATTGTTCCATAATATCAAATGTATTTTCTTTCACAATGGTAAATGGCTTTTTTCTATCCAAAATGGGTGGTTTTATGATGGGTAAAGTGATAGATGGTTATGGGCATGGTATGGTAATCCTCAATCACCAAGTTATGATTACACAATCAAGACTAGGTACATGACCATTATTGCTAACAAATGATGATGGAGGGGGACCAAAAGGTTAGGTCTCAGTTATTGGTGCACTTGTGTGTGGTCATGGGTTAATAATGATTTATTAGAATAAGGTCCAAACATAGGAATCCATACTTTATGGTTTGTTTGTATATGATCCTAGGTCAAGAAAGGATTGTTGGCAACTTGAGATGATTTGATGTCAAGAAGCTTCATGAACAAGGTTCATTACTCTAGTATCATAAGTTATCATGGATGTCAAAAATTCAATAATTAATGAAAAAAGCTTAGTGGTATTGAATAATGATTTTAACCCAAGGATTTTCTATGTTTTTTATAAGGTAGAAGTTACATCATGCAAAAAGTTTAAATGACACTTATAGTGCAAATTGAGTTTGTGAAATTCCATTAATTTTACTTATTTCATAAGTAACAAGTAAATAACATTTGAAAACTTGAATGCATCTTGTGGTGTAAATCATGCTTCTAAAGAGATTTTACTTATAAAATAAGTAAAGCAGTCTTGAGAACCTGAATGGGTCTAGGTGAGTAAATAGAGTTTCTAGAATAACTTTACTTAGTTCATTTTTATAAGTTAAATTGTCTCAAGAACCTGAATGAGTCTAATATAGAGTAACTTATTTATTTTTAGTTTATAAGTTAGGTTGTTAAAGGAATCAAACTTGGTATAGATGAGTGGATTAGGGTTGTAAGGTAAAATTACTTCTTTTAAGATTTTAAGTTGAGCATTATTACAAACTTGAATTGTTCTAATAGGGTACATTGAAATTTCATAGCTTCACTACTTATTTACATTTCTTGAGTAAATATATTACAAGAACCTAAATGGGTATCAAGAGTGTGCATTGAATTTTCAAGGAAGACTTTATTGTTAAAGTCCTCATAGTTGAAGTTATTAGCATCTCTGAAGTAATCTACATTCAAGAGTCTAAAGTAATAGATAAAAAAGAACCCAAATTGGTCTTAAGTGAATTGTTGTGGGAAAAATGGTTTGGAATTTAGGATTTCTTATGGGAAAAATTTTCACAACTTTTTTCTAATAGAATAGGTCTTAAGAGAATTCTTGATAGAAAATTGTCCAAGGGACACTTTCAAAATTTCCAAAGGGTAATTGATCCTTACATTTTCCCCGAAGGGATATTTTAATAAATTTTGAAGGGATCATTTAAAAAACATGAAGGGTATGTGAACCTTTACAAAAATTCTGAAAGATATGTGTGAAAATATGAAGGGCATGTGGACCAGTGTGATTTTTTTGAAAGGTACATTACAAACATCACCAAAGGGAATTTAGACCATTGTAAGTGTTATGAAGGGCATGTGAACCATTATAAGTTCTCTGAAGGGTAATTTGCATCATCCCTAAAGGGTATGTAGACTATTTATAGTTTATTGAAAGTTACATGTAAAATCTTCTGAAGGATATGGTTGGAAGAAACATAAGGCTTGTTCACAAACACCAAAGGATAAGTTTAGATAACACCAAAAGAAGAATGTAAAGGACAAAATGGTATTATTTTAGAGGTTTTGTCTGAAGATCTTCAAACAAATGTCAAAAATAATTATTTGAAAAAAAATCAAGTAAAATATAGCTATATAGGAGATAAAAACCAATGCGGGGGACATAAGAAAAAATTGGTTTAAGACATGCACTCTTGAAAACTTGATAAAAGATAAATTGCATAAGAATAATTTTTGTATCTTAAAGAACCCGACAAGGTAAGTTGAGTTATACACTCTCAAAAACCTAACAAGAGATGAAGAGATTAATGTGAAGACTTGCATTTACAAGAACCCAACAAAGTGAGTTGATTACAAAAGTTTGAAGCATCACTTATAAAATATAACTAGTTCTTGTAAAAATGGTTACTCATGAGTCATGTTATATATTCAAAGGTCACTTTCACAGTTTTTTTTCAATGAAAATTTCCAAAGTGATAGGGAAAAGAGAAAATGAATAGTCATTCATTTTGGGAATGAGAGGCATCAAGTTATAGAAGTAAATAGATAAAGACTCATCTAATCATGGAGTAGTAAACCAAATTTGAAGAAGATAGTATTAAAAATAGACAATCCTACACATAGAGTATGCGAGAAGGAAGAGTGACGAACATGCAAAAGAGCATTGAAGAAGAAATGAGTAGTTGTAGATAGGACTTCCAATAAAAAAAAAACTTGGATTCTTTTAAGAATCTAAATAGAACTATTATTCATTTTGTCTAATTTCTTTATGCAATTAGATTGAACTAGGTTGGTGCTCAGAATAGGGAGTGCATGCTTCTTGAGAGTTGGTGCTCTTAAAATAGGGGATTGGTGTCTCCATGGAATGGGTTTCCTTAAATGTAACCAATGAGTTTATGTTAATGAGAAAAACTTTGTGAGGTTGGATTAGAATAGTAGATCCTAGCAGGTTTTTCATCATGGTTTTTCCCTTTGGGTTTCCATGTATAAATCTAGTGTTATGTGTTGTGATTTTGTGATTGTGTTATCTCTCTTTCATGTGTTTAAATTTGAATTTGTTTTTCATTCATCTTGGGAGGTATAATAAATTAGGCTTTTGAGATCCACTGATTCACCCCCCTCTTAGTAGATAGGTATGTTCAAAAATTGGTATTAGAGAATTGGGTTCTTATAAAAAGTCTTAAATAGCTCAGGTGAATCCTGGGATTTGAACACATAATGACTATTCTTGAAGGAGCTTCATAAAATAAGGAACCATTATTTAATGGGATTAACTATGCTTTCCAGCATATAAGAATAAATGCTTATTTGACTTCTTTGGGTTTTGATGTTTTGATGTTTGTTGTAAATGGATACATACCCCCTGCTACTCCTCTAATTGATCAAGTAGTAAAAAAGAATTGTGAAAACAATTCCAAAGCAAAGATTGTTATTCTTTGTGGACTGTCAAATAGTGATTTTGTCAAAGTGATGCATTTCCAAAGTGCAAAAGACATATGGGATAAATTGAAGAGAATCTATGAAGGATTTGATAGAGTAAAGCAAGCAAAGCTCCAAACTCATAAGGGATAGTTTGGAAGTCTCAAGATGATTAAGGATGAGAAGATTGTAGATTACCTTCTTAGAGTGGATGAGATTGCAAATGAAATCATATGACTTGGAGAAATAATAGACAAAGTAGTCATTTTCAAGAAGGTATTAAGATCTTTGACAACAAAATATTATTCTAAAATTTTTGCTATTGAAGAAGTAAGAGATGTAAACAAACTCACAGTAGATGAGTTACATGGAACATTCACTACTTATGAGATGAAGATGGGAGATGCTGAGTCATCCAAGAGAGAATTTTCTTTCAAGGTTTATAAGAAAGTAGAAGAAGAGGAAACTTCTAATTTTAAATCTTAGGAGGTTGATGATGTAAAATCCAATTTCATTAGAAAGTTAAAGAAAGGCTTAGGCAAATACAAAGGTAAGTTACCTTTTAAGTACTTTAATTGTGGTAAGATAGGTCACTTTGTTTCTAAGTGTCCACATAAAAATAAAGAAGATTTTGATTCAGCTAAGATGAATTGAAAGGATAAATCCTATTCTAAAAATAAGAAAAGCTTCTTATAGAATAAAAAGGGGTTGTACTCAAAAGAGGAGAGTGACTCGGTATATGACAATAGAAGCTCCTGAAGTGATGAGCATGATAGTGCATTTTTGGCTAGACAAATTGAAGTTATATTCATCTTCTTTATGTCAAGATGAAGAGAACCTAGATGATGATGAGGATGAAGAAGATGAAGTAAATTTGGAATGTGAACTCATATGTGCTCTAAAATAGATTGACAATCTTAGGAAAGAAAATTATAAACATAAAAAAACTTATTCAAAAGGATTTTGAGAAATTGAACAAAAGAAATGAAGAATATGATCAAATGATAGTGAGATTGAAGACTTAGATAGAAGAGGAAAAGAGGATAGAGGATGTATTCAAATTTGATTTGTAAGCAAAGTCCTTAGAATGCTTGAATATGGAACAAAAAATCATGGACTTAAGAGAAAAGCTTAAAGAGGCCAAAGAACAAATTAATAAAGGTCTAAAACTAAAAGGAGAATCTACCAAACTGGATGAGATGATCAGCTCACAAAATCTCTCCAAGGAAATATTAGGTCTTGGATATTAGAAAGGCAAGAATCCCATGTTGAGTACATTTGAGAATCTATATGAAAATTTCAAGGAAACACTAGAATCAAGAATCAAAAGGGAATAAAATTAGATTCCTGATGAGAAGAAGAAAAGTAATATTTTGGTTCCTAAAAAGTCTAAGGTTTCTACTACAAAAAGCAATGTAATAGCAAGGAATGTAAAGAAGTTAAAATTCATGAGACTTCTTGTATATCCTCAAAGAAGAATGATAACTAGGTATTATTCATCATTCTATGGCTATTATTATAGCTGTAATCAATTTGGGCATTGAGAAATTGATTGTAAGGTTGTTCCTAAGAGAAGGATAATATTTTTAAGTAAGAATTCATTTGTTCCTCTACTATATCTACACATCATATTCTATAACTGTAATAACTTTGGACATAAAGCAAATAATTGTAGAGAAAATATTATCAAATCAAAGTCTAACAATGCAAAAAGGGTTAAAATTACCAAAGTGAATAAAGGTTCACAAATCAATAACAAAATAGAGAAAAGTAAAATTGAGAAGCCCAAGGAGATGTGGAAGAAGAAGAATCAATTAATGATTTCTCAAATTGTGTTACATGCCAAAGAGAAAAATATATGGGTCATAGATAGTGGTTGATCAAAACATATGACTGGTGACAAGAGTAAGTTCACCAATATGAGTTAATGCAAGGAAGGGAATGTTAGCTTGGGAGATAATACTGTAGTCAAAATCAGAGGTAAAATAAACTTTCACATTGATGTTAGGCTCCCTACTCATTATTTTTTTTATGTCAAAGGACCGAATCATAATCTATTGAGTGTTAGTTAGATGTGTGGCAATGGGTATAAAGTCATCTTTGATGCTGAAGGCTATGAGTTATGTAGCTCTATTAAAATAGTTTCTCAAGGAAAAAGGACTGAAAGTAACATATATAATTTTATTGAGGAAAATGATACAAGTTGTCTCATGGGAAAGACTGATGAGAGTTGATTATGGCATAGAAGGATGGGTCATGTTAACTTGACAATCTAGTCAAAATAAGTTATAATAATCATGTAAGATACATGCTCAAAATAATCAAGCCTATAGAAACAATTTGTAGAGAATGTCATCTTGGTAAATAGACCAAGGTCTAATTTCAAACCAAAGAGTATGCAACTACAAAGCCTCTTCAGATAGTTCATACTAATCTTTGTGGACTAACCAAGAGAAGAAGATCCAAAGGAGTGTATTACTTCATGTTGTTCATAGATGACTACACAATAATGACATGTATAACCTTCTTAAAAGACAAGTCTCAAGAATTTGAGAGATTCAAAATATTTAGAGCCATGGTCAAAAATGAAATTGGTAGAAAGATCAAGTGTCTCAAATCTAAAAAAGGTGGTGAATTTACCTCAAATGAATTTTTAGAGTACTGTGAGAAGCATGGAATTAAAAGACACTAATCAGCTACAATAACTCCATAATAAAATAGAGTGGTTAAAAGGAAGAATAATATTGTTAAGGATATGGCTAGGACAATGCTAAAAGAAGTTGACTTGTCAGATGGTTATTGGAGAGAGGTAGTCCAAATAGTTGTATACATCTTGACCTAAGTTTAATTGAGAGTTAACAATGATAAGACTCTATACAAAATATGG
The DNA here is from genome assembly GCA_037957365.1 of Torreya grandis. NCBI lineage: Eukaryota > Viridiplantae > Streptophyta > Pinopsida > Cupressales > Taxaceae > Torreya > Torreya grandis. Next base: position 2,746,385 of record JARHVA010001631.1, on the reverse strand, counting down.
TATAGAGATACTACTTCTATCAAATACTTTAGAGTGTTTGGAAATAAATACATTCGAAGGAAGGAGAAAAATTTAGGCAATTTTGAGCTGAGGTGTGATGAGGGAATATTTCATAGTTATTCCACTCATAACAAAGCCTATGTTTGCTACAAAAAGAAAATTCATAAGCTAGTAGAGAGAATTCATGTTAGATTTGAAGAAAACCTCAATAAAGTGACTGATCCCATAAATAATATTAGTATTGAAGACCAAAGAGAAGAATAGGAGGATGAAATGTTAGATAATGAAGAAGAGGTAACAAAAAATGAAAAGATGCCTCTCATATTCATTTAAAAGAATCAACCTAAGGAACAGATCATTAGAGACTCGAAAGGAGTCCAAATGAGGAGTAGGGTAGAAATGAGCAAAGAATGGGTAATTTTTGCCTTAATATCTAAAATTGAACCCAAAAACTATGTTGAGGCCAAAAAAGATGAAAATTGGAAGAAGGCCATGGATGAGGAACTAAGTCTAATAAAAAAGAATAAAAATTGGTAGCTAGTTCCAAGACCCATAGACAAGAATGTCATAGGCATAAAATGGGTCTTTAAAAACAAGTTAAATGAAGATGGATCTATAGTTAGAAATAAATCATGACTTGTTCTTAAGGCGTATGCTCAAGTAGAAGGAATAGACTTTGAGGAGACATTTGCTCTAGTGGCAAGATTGGAAGCAATCAAAATGTTTTTAACATTTTTAGTTTTTAAGAAGTTCAAAGTCTATCAGATGGATGTTAATTCTAATTTTCTAAAGGGAATGTTTGAGGAAGAAGTCTAAATAGAGCAACCTAAAGGATTTTAGCTTAATGACAAGGAAGACTACATGTGTCAACTAAATAAGGCATTATATGGTCTAAAATAGGCACCTATAGCATGGTAGTTAAGGTTGGATCAGTACTTGAAATATCAAGGATTCATCAAAGGTTGTGATGATAGTAATATGTATGTTAAATCTAAAAATGGACATATGGTGATCATAGTTGTTTATGTTTATGACATAATTTTTGGTGGCAGCAACAACAATATGTGTAATGAATTTACAAATCAAATTCAAAAAGAGTTTGAAATGTCCATGCTGGGAGAAATTGAATTCTTTCTTGGTCTATAGGTTACACAATCCAATGAAGGAATATTCCTATCCCAGATCAAGTATGTAAAGGAGATGCTCAATAAGTTTTAAATGGAATATAGCTAACCATCTAGTACTCCTATGATAACTGGATGTAAGTTGAGAAAAAAATAATAAATCTCATAAAGTAAATCATACTATGTATAGATCAATGATTGGTAGTTTACTTTATCTTACTACTACTATAATGGACATCATGAAATCTATATGCATGTTTTATATATTTTAATACACTCCAAAAGAAACTCATGTAAATACAGTAAAAATAATCTTCAGATATATCAAAGGTATAATAGACTACAGTTTGTGGTATCCTTCAAGTAATGATTTTAATTTGATAGCATATACAAATGTCGATTGGGGAGGAAACATAGATGATAAAATAAGCATAAGTGGTGGTGCATTATCCCTTGGTAATAGAATTATTTCATGGCTATGCAAAAAATAAGTGTCAGTTACATTGTCTATAGTAGAATCAAAATATGTTGCATTAGTGGTATGTTGCACACAAGTGTTGTGGATGAAACATATACTAAAAGACATGGAGGTAGAGTTTAAAGGACTAATTCACATTTGATGTGACAATTAATGTGTAATTAATATCTACAAAAATTTAGTGATGCACTTTAAGACCAAACATATATCAATTAAGTATCACTTTATAAAAGAGAAGGTTTATGATCAAGAAGTTACATTGGAATATGTTCACACAAAGGATCAGATTGTAGATATTTTCACCAAGCCTCTATCTAAAGATCAATTTGAATATCTATGATAGCATATAGGAGTGGTGGCTCCTATACCACATCACTAATCTTTGGTGATCAGACATATCTCTAAAAAGAGTTCATCAAGAAACATATCTAATTACTAGATGAAATAGAGCTTAGGCAAATGAGTCATGGCCTAAGGGGAAGCTTCTCAATCTTTTTTCATCTAACAGGTCCTAGGACTAGAACTTTGACATACCTAAAAAAGTGTATTTCAAGGGGATCTAGTTGACATACTCATAGATATGCTTTATCATTAATGTCAAAGGGTGATAAACACACAAGAAAGAGGTGCAAAGTAGTGATTGACTTGTAGTAGAGGATATTTTTTTCCATCAATGACAAAGGGGGAGATTGTTGGCAATTTAATATTCTTTGACGTCAAGAAGCTCAATGAAGAAGTTTTAGTGCTCTGGTATAGTAGGTTGTCATGGATGTCCAAAATGTAATCATTAATGATAGAAGTTTAGTGGTATTGAAGAAGGATTTTGACCCAAGGGTTTTTTATGTTTTGTATAAGGCAAAAGTTACATCATGTAGAAAGTTTGAATGACTCTTGTAGTGAAAATTAGGTTTGTGAACTTCCATTACTTTTACTTATTTCATAAGTAACAAGTAAATAACATTTAAATATCTGAATAGGTCTAGGTGAGTAAATTGGGTTTCCAAAATAAATTTACTTAGTTAATTTTTATAAGTTATGTTATCTCAAGAACCCAAATGGGTATAATATGGAGTAACTTATTTGTATTTTATAAGTTATGTTATTAAAGAAACCCAACTTTGTTTAGATGAGTGGATCAAGGTTGCAAGGTGACATTACTTCTTTCAAGATTTTAAGTTGAGCATTATTACAAACCAAAATTAGTTTAATAGGGTAGATCAGACTTTCATAACTTCACTACTTATTTCCATTTCTTGAGTAAAGCTATCAGAAGAACCTGAATGGGTCTCAAGAGTGTGCATTGGGTTTTCAAGGAAGACTTTTTTGTTGAAGTCCTCATAGTTGAAGTTGTTAGCATCTTTGAAGTAATCTACGTTCAAGAGTACAAAGTAGTTGATGGAGAAGAACCTAAATTGGTCTTACATGAATCATTGTAGGAAAAATGGTTTGGACTTTCAGATTTCTTGACTGAAAAATGTTCACAACATTTCTATGACAAAATAGGTCTTAAGCAAATTCTTGTGGGAAAATTATCTGAGGGACACTTTCAAAATTCCTAAAGGGTAACTAATCCTTACATTTTCCCTGAAGGGATATTTTTAGAAAGTCTAAAGGGATAATTTCAAAAACTTGAAGGGTATGTGAACCTTTATAGAAATTCCAAAAGATATGTGTGAAGATTTGAAGGGAATGTGGACCAGTGTGAGTTTTCTAAAGGGTACATTACAAACATCACTAAAGGGAACTTGGACTGTTGTAAGTAATCTGAAGGGCATGTGAACCATTTTAAGTTCTCTAAAGGGTACTTTACAACATCCCCAAAGGGTATGTGGACTATTGTAAGTTTCCCAAAAGTTACATACAAAAGCTTCCAAAGGATATAGTTGGAAGGAACATAAGGCTTGTTCAAAAACACTGAAGGATAAGTTTAGAGAACACCAAAAGAAGAATGCAAAGGACAAAATGGTATTCTTTTAGAAGTTTTATTCAAGGATATTCAAACATATATCTAAAGCATTTGTTTGAAAAAAAATTAAGTAAAAGATAGTTGTAGAGGAAATAAAAACCAATGCAGGATACATAATAAAAAATTGGTTTAACTCATGCACTCTTGAAAACTTGACAAAATATAAATTGCATAAGAATATGTTTTACATCTTAGAGAACCTGAAAAGGTAAGTTAAGTTATGTACTCTCAAAAAATTGATAAGAGATGAAGAGATTAATGTGAATACTTACATTTACAAGAACCTAACAAAGTGAGTCAATTACAAAAGTTTGAAGCATCATTTAAAAAATATAACCAGTTCTTGTAAAAAAATTACTCATATGAGTCATGTATATATATATTCAAAGGTCACTTTCAATGTTTTTTTTTTAATGAAAATTTTTAAAGTGATAAGGAAAAGATAAAATGAACAAGCATTCATTTTTGGAATGAGAGGATTCAAGTTCTAGAATTAAATGGATTAAGACTCATCTAAACATGGAGCAGTAATAACCAAATTTAAAGAAGCCAGTATTACAAATAGATAATCGTAGACACAAAATATGTGAAAAGGAAGAGTGAAGATCACAAAAAATAGTGTTGAATAATAAATGAGCAGTTGTAGATAGGACTTAAAAAAATGACAAACTTGGATTCTTTTAAGAATCTAAATAGAACTGTAATTCATTTTGTCTAATTATTTGATGCCATCAGATTAAACTAGGTTGGTGCTCCAAATAGGGAGTGGGTGATTCCTAAGATTTCGTGCTATTAAAATAGGGTATTGGTGTCTCCATGGGATGGGTATCTTGCAATGTAACCAGTGATATTTTTTCAGTGGACAAACTTTGTGAGACTAGATTAGAACAGTTGATTCTAGAAACTTTCTCACCATGGTTTTTCCCTTTGGGTTTCCACGTATAAATCTAGTGTTGTGTGTTATGATTTTGTGATTGTTTTATTTCTCTTTCATGTGTTTAAATTTGTATTTTCTTTTCATTCATCTTGGGAGGTATAAGAAATTAGGTTTTTTAGATCTACTGATTCACCCCCCTCTTAGTAGATAGGTGTGTTCAATAAGGATTACCAAAATGGGTTTGTTGATTGGGTATTATTATCAATGGTCTTATCTGATTTGTACATGGTCTTGGATTGATGTAAATGATGTTAATGTGACCTCCTATAATATGGACTATAATAGTGTTGTAGTAAGGTATAACTACATGGCAGGTCTATTAGTTGTTGGCATAATTTTGGCCTTGGTTGTATCCATTTTGTTTATGTTGTTGGTTCTATTGCTGATTTTATTAGCTATGTTGGTTCTACCTTAGCTATTGATATTATTGTTATTGTTGTCCTAGCCGCTATTGTTATTTTTATTGGTTGTTATGTTGGGGGAAGGGATTCTTATAGATTTCAAGGTTTTAATTGGATGTGGAAGCTCTATGATCCAATGTGATCTATCCATTTTCCAACATATTCTCAATCACATGTATAATTTTCACACGATGATGCAAATTATGTCCATTGACCTGATGGTACTCACATAATTCATTTATCTTATACCAGTCTAGATAGTTAGTTCCCTCTAGATATCATTTCAAAATAGGTTAGTTAATCAAATTATCTATGGTGAGCTTGAAAAACATAGATTCAAGGGGTTATCCAATGTTACTAAAGACATGATGAGTAGGAAATTTTTCCTTGGAGGAAGGTTTTGCAAAGGCATAGGTTGTTGTGTTTTTTATGTTAGTCTAGGCTATTGTACTTGTTGTGTTTGTTACATATATAGAAGAGATTGTTGGTTAGGAGTTATGTACATATGCATCATATGTTGAGTAGATGGTGTTTTCACCATTTAGACATGTTGTAAATCTATTACTCCATTGCATACAACATTATTTCTATGATTAAACTACTTGGGTTTGTCATAATTATTAGCCTAGGCTAGTTGTGATGCATGTGCCTAGACTTGGCTCTGATTATGGCCATTTTTTTGGTTTTGGTTCTAGATCTAATTTGATGAGGTTAGTCTAATGTATCTTTTTTCATAAGGTATATTAAAATCAACAAACCTTTATCAATTATCTCATTAAAGGTAGGCACACACTGTAATTCCAAATTAAAAGATATCTCACTACATATATTTTTGGTAAGCATAATAACTAGTTGATTATATAGTATATTATGATTAAATTAGCTTGCAAGGGCTCTCCATCACTACAGATAAATAGTAAAGCTTTCACCAACATTTTTGTATCCTATGTCAAATCTACCAACTAAATCTCATGTTCACAATTGTAAGAGAAATGTTGCATGAAATTGTCAAAAAGAGCATCAAAATTAGATACAAAATTCTTGGGTAATTTCATGAACCATTCTAATGCTTTCCCTGCTAGGATTCAAGAAAACAACAATAATAGGTATATGTCACTATAAGATATTGGTTGGCACACAACAAATAATTTGATCAAATGGGTCTTGAGGTCACCTTTCTACTTGTATTTGTCAAACTTAGGTGGTTCATACCTTGGAGGAAATGGTATTTATAGATACCCCATATTGAAAGGGTAAGAACACACATCATCCAACTTGAAATTTTTGGTATGTTTCCCTACTTGGATGAAGGAAATTACATCCTTCATTTTTTTATTTTCTTGCTTGAGGAAAATAGTGGGATCATTGACCTAAGGTGGAGTTATATTTGTTGAAATTAGGTGGATCATACCTTGGAGGACATGGTATTTACAAATACTCCATAGTGAAAGGGTAAGAACACACATCATCCAACTTTAACTTTTTAGTTTGTTTTCATGCTTGGATAAGGGAAATTACATCTTTCATTTTTTTTAGTTATTGTATGAGGAAAATAGTGGGATCATTGGCTTAAGGTGGAGGCTATGTGGTCAAAAGTGGATTGATTTTACTAGGATATAATGGAAGCATTTATTGGGGAGTATTAGATTGGCTAGGGAATGAACTAGGAATACACATGTATGGATTAGGGTGTTACTTTTGAAATTGCATGTACTATGGTGTGATATTCTAGTTGGGATTGGGTATATAGACTTGGTTTTGGGAATACTATGGTTGGGATGGAGGAATATGGCCATATTGTGCCTATTGAGGTTGAATCAGGTTATGTTATCAACTATTCATACCTTTCTAATTGAGGAAAAATTATGAAATAAGACCTTATCATTAAACTTGTGGCATGTTTAACATAAAATGCAATTTTTTCCTAATTGGTACTTATGTAACATTGAAACCTCTTGGTTACATTAATACTTATTGAAAATTAGATGCATGTTGGAGATTAGACATTTATCACTAACCAATATTTATATGCTATTGGTTAGACATCATTTGGTTTTACATTGGCATGTTGGTCTATGACTAAAGAGGTATGTTCATTACTACTTGATGAGGTGGAACATTGGTTTCCCCTTGTTGAGGTGGAAATATATTTTTATTCTATTGTGTGGGTATGTTTGATGGTGCCTATTGTTGTGGAATGTTACTCATCACCTATTGGGGTGGAGTAAGATTCATCACATTTTATTGTGGTATGGCTTTGGTCATTGGTTGACTACTTAATCCTTGATGTTGTGTGCTTGAATAATTAGTTGTTTATGGATTAGAGGTTATTGTTTGAGGTTGGTAAGTAAAAAATCATACTCTTTGAGTTTGCAAACCACTCATAATTTTATTTAAAGGCACATTTCATTGATGGCTATTTGTTTGTGTGTTAACACCATTTTGGTTTACATTGGATGTTACTTACGTATTGTATACTATGTTTGGATCACTATTATATGTGGAAGTATAAGACACTTCCTTGATAGTTAGGGTAATGAACATGTTTTTTCCCAAGGTGATTTGTGTAATTGAGTCTAACCATGTTTTTCTTGGCTTGTCTAATCAAGTAAAACCCTTGTTGAAGGAACCAACTTAATAAGAGGTGCATTTTAAATGATCATATTATTAAATTTACTCACCAAGATATGATACGTTTGGTATGCTATCTATATTTAAATGAAGTGGTCCTCTATCACGCCCCTTTATGTGACAAGCATACAAGGATCTTGATATGCCACTGACACAATGGCATTAGGATTAATAGAAGAGGCATGTTTGTTGTTATGATTGTAATACATGTTGTAAGGCCTTATTAATAGACTTATCAAGTTTTCATGCCCTACCTATGTGGATCTATTTAAGACTTCATCCTTGTTTTCTAACAAGTGATGATCAAATAGACAAGGATCATAGGTTGATGGAATTATAATGTAATAAGGATGATGTTGGACATTTTACACAACAAAAGGTAATCTATCCAAATATTTGGCAATCTATTATTGGTCTTACTCTGTATATGGAGGTGTGATAACCAAACAATGGGCTAAGGGATCTTGACTTTGTTGCCTATTTTGAGTGTTGGAAGGTTGATAAGTATCCATATCCCAAATGACATCATCTTCATAAAGATATTGAATAAATTCTTTTTGTGTGACAACATTTACATATCCTAGGTTATACATGAATCCACTATATGTATAATGATAAATGGTCAAATCAATAGCAAACTCTTTGCAATAAGATGGGATTAGAGTTCTACAAAATTTGAAAAAGAACATCTAAAAAGACAAAAGGTTCAAAAATATGTCTAACTTAGTCAAATGGGTGGATATGTATCTATAAAATGTTTATGCAAAGACTTGGTCAAATTAGTATAATGTCAAATGTCTAACATTAAACATCTCACACAAACAAGGTCAAATTTATGAACTAAAAATAAGATGCCAAACTCTAGGTCCAAAAATGTTCTAAAGAGGTGTAATCTAGGAGAGGTAAAAGTTTCTAGGTATTTTGGCCAAATATGGCATCAAAATATAGGCTCATAAAAGGCATGTGCTAGGACTCTTGGCCAAACATGGTTTTAAAAGTTAGACTTGAAACAAAAGGATGGTTTTAATCTAAAAAATTGGAACACTTTGGCATAAATAAGGAACTTGATTCTAGACATGAACATGATCAAATTGGTATAAGGCACTAAACAAAAGGCACATGGAGATAGACTATTTCTCTCAAATAAAATCACAAATAATATAGTTTTTTGAATTTTGGGTCAGAAATTAACCTAAGTTATGTAACCCAAATGAGAAATATTTGTGTATCATCCTTTATGAGACAAGGCCTAAACAAAAATCAATCAATACTTGAATCTAAACTTGTCGATGTTAATTAAAAGCTCAACTTAAGAAAACTTAGGATTTATTGATCAAACATCTAGGAAAATTTGATCATCATAACTATACTAAAATGAACATCCCACAAGACACATGTGATTGGTTTAAATAATGGTATGTTAGACAAAATATAAGACAATTCTATGAAAATAATTTGAGTAATGTATTGATGTTAGTGCTCTCAAAAGGTATAAATAATGTTTTTTTTCAAAAAAATTCTAAATCTCAAAACTTAAACTAATTTGGGTAGCGTAACATTACCCATTTCAATCAAGTGACACACATAATGTTTTTGACATAAAAAATCTATGTTAGAGTAAGGTGTCAAATGAATGACATGACATCTACTAAAATAAAGGAGTACTATGGACACAAGACTAATTTATGACATGGTATAAACAAATAAAGTTTTAGACAGAAAAAAAAATAATAAAAGGAAAAAGACTAAATACAACTAAGTATATTGTCCTAGATTCTAACAAGGTATGGTAGATGGGGTTGACTAAAACTTATAATTTACAACTATCTAGATTGATCACAAATGTGGCTAACACAAGAGAAGCATCCTATCAATTTATTTCATATTTATCAAATTACTATGTAAATTTCTATTCCTTTGCATATTGATTCCATCTATGGACTACTTAGTGGAATCCCTTGGTTGACTAGATCTAACTTTTTCCTTCATTATGAAAGGAGAGGTTGGTCACTCAACCCCTTGGATCTCATCGTAGGTGTACCCTAATTTGTATACCCCATAATGTATCAGGATTGGAGTGATGCTAGAAGATGAATCCCTAGGTCAATTATTCCTTAAATAATTCATAAAGAGGAAATGACCTCCCCTTCACAAGCCAAATTACATGAAAAGAAAAGACTACGTGGAAAGACTTTAGGGTTATTTTAGATCACCCAAACCATGTAGGTTTTGTGGAGATCTTATATAAATTTCTTTCCATGCCTTGTACTAAGGCACAAAATCAATGAAAAATGTGCTTTTGGTCACCCAAGTTCCCTATAGGGGATAGGGGGAGAGCATATACACTCTATTCATTTTAAGAAAATAAACAAGAAACAAACACTTTAAAGAAATTATGATTCAAGTAATTATTGATTTTAGGCAATAAATTTAAATGTGTGATCAAGTTCTTTACTTGGTCACTTGGCTTAAGTGTGCAAAATTTAAAGAAGTTTCACAAGACAACTTAAAAAAAAACATCTATGTTTTTTTTAAGCCTAAAACCCAAATCTTCAATATTTAGCCTAATTTTTTTTAAACACAAAAATGAAGTGTTTAAGATATAAAAATTCATTTTAAGTGAAAAAAATTAATTATTTAAAAATATTATTAATTATAATTCCTTTTAAGCACCAAAGATCAAATGTTCAATATTTAACAAGTTCATTTTAGCACCAAAATAAAAGTGTGAATGACTTAGCTATTTATTTTTTGGTACCTAAAATGAAATGTTAAAACCATTTAAAATTATAAATTTTTGTTTTTATCCTACCTTGGACCTAAAAGGGTTAGATAGTTTCCCCTACTTTGAATAACTTTGAATGGTGAGCAAACAAACTTTTAAAAAGTATATCTCAATTTTTTATTTTAAAAACATAGTGATCATCATTGGTCAGAACTAAATGCTGTTAGTTATAAAGTGAATGATGCTAGTTGGTTTCATAGAAAACTAACATCAGTTGTTAATAACCAATATCACTTGATAATGATCGAGATCAGTTGCTTGTGAACCCAAAGGTAAAACCAACACAATATGAAAATGTTAGGTTAGCTTAAAAGATGATAAAAACCATTTGAAACTTGCAACACAATGATTATGTAGAGATTTTAAATGCTAATAAAACTAAAAAAATATTTTGGAATTATAAAAAGATTCAATATTCAAGATTTATAACCATGTTTTCTTTTATAATCTAATCGATGATGGTCACCCAAAACCAAGCTTAGTTAGGCATAATTGATTACAGTTTGGTAGAACCAATGCTAGTTATGCCTAATTGATGTCAATCTCTGTGTAGATATTATTTAATTAAAAAATAAAAAATATTATAAAAAATTTAAAAATATAATAGGTATGATATTAAATCATTCATTTGTTAATTTATGAGTTGCATCTTCATCTCATTGCTATGTGGGGCGCTTAATATCCCATTGGGCATGCCATTTATGATCAAAGAATCTAATAAGGGTGGTTATTTCATGTGTTATAACAAGTAATAAAACTTTAATTAAAACACACTAACATGTATAATACCCTAAAATAGGATTGATTCTCAAATTTCTCTATATCTATAGTCAAGCCTATATGTGGCATTTCTAGGCCTCTTAATTGTGGGAGTGCTTCATTTGAGAGGTGGCATGGAGTTTTATTATTATATTAAATGATAGAAATAATATGATGACCTTTAATTATTATTTTTAATCCTCTAAATATCTTCATAACCTCATCAATCTATTAGTGCTTCTTCAAATCCTGTAGTCATAGTCTTACTTCTATTGAAATATTGGTTGAGTTTGTCTCCTAAGGCTAAATGATGAACCAGTGATGTTGGTAACTATTTGAACCTACCTTCTCCATCCCATACCTTTTATATTGTCCTGATATTATTTAAGGGTCCTTAATTGCTTAAAAACTTTGGGTTCTTCTTACAATAGTTGCCACCTTACTTTCTTAGTTTGCCAAAATAGGCCTATAGGTACTTAAATGAGGGCTTAACTTCTTAAATATGGGAATGGGTCTTGAGTATATGGAAGTGAGGGTATGGATAAAAAATTATAAAGAATGACCATGAGATGAAACCCATGCATGTTTTAGCATAACTTTATGGTCCTTTAAAGATAACCTACTCACACTTGTAAAGAAGATTATATGTATGAATGATAGTCACCTTAGAAATAGGACCTTAAAGGAGTCATTTGGCATAATGAATCAACTTAGTATTTTAGGATAGGGAAGGTTTTAATTAACTACAATAAATCCATCATCCATTTAAAACCATTACTCACTTCAAAATCTATGTATTGAAGACTTTGCATTATGAGAAAATATTACCTAAAAATTGCACATATGACAATCTAGAGGTTTCCTTGCTCTCTATGGCCCACACACATGTAGTTAGTATTTAAGGTGGTGTATAATAGTTGTGAATATCCTTTATAAGACACATAAAAACACTAATTTCATCAAACAAACCATAAATGTAGTAAAATTGTTGTAAAGATAACCCTATGTGGATGAAGAATACAAATCTAGTTGCTTGAATTCTTAACATTTGTTCATAAATTATAGGGGATCAATTTTGAAACCAATTTGGATTGGAATGCCATTATAACCCCTTACTATTGACAATATATTAAGTCACTATCTTTTATCTCTTATTCATACTAAGCAATAACCTAATTAGTTGTCCAAGGCTTCTAAGAGATCGATGGAGAAAAGGAAATATTTTTTCCCTATTTTGCATTTTTTGGACTTGAATCTTCTCTAAGATACCTTATATGAATCCTCATGAAGTTTATAACTTCATTTTTATGTACATGATCATACATATCTCTATACAAAACACCTTATTTTTACTTTTTTCGTGTTTGAAGATTTGAGAAGCCATTGGATGGTAGAGGGAGGGAAAATAGGAGCCAAAGATGTGTGTAAAATAGGTGGTACATATGGATGGAAGTTGGATATTTATTTTAAATGTTTGTTACCCCCTTTTCATGGACCAAATATGTGTTTAACTTCTAAAATTGAAACACATTGTCATGACAATAACATGACAACGAGACCCTTTTAAGACCCTTCCTAATACAATGTTACACCTAAAAGCCACTTTTTAAAAGTTCATAACATGAAATTTAGCTCATATAGCATGTTTGAAAATCATTTCATGACCTTAGGGGTTTATGAAGGATTGAAACATGTTTAAATGAGTATACCATAGAAGATAACCTAGGATAAAATTTAGACTTCATGTTATGACTCACATAAGGCTTGGAAACCCTTATATAATTATAATAAATGTCCCTTATCAATAATAGGCTAAAAAATTCCTAAATGGAATGAGAACCCAAAACCATAAACATTCCAAATTACCTTAGTTTTTGCTAATAAACCTTTATCAAAAAAGAAAAATACCATTCTATAGGCTTCAAAATAACTTTGACACCCCTCCACTCACTCAAAGACCACCATGAAAACTTAATATATCACCTAAGGACTCAAAACTTGCTATCATATGATGACACCTTAAGCAACCCATGGTACACATAATGAGAATTTGAGCAATGCTAGAAGGGTTAAGAGACCATAACAAGATCATGATGAGGTCAAGACCATCATGCACAAGATTAGAGGGGTTTTCATGATTTTTTTTAGTTTTAGGGTTGAATTTTACCATAGGAATATAATTTATCAACATCTTTGGTGACTCACAAGGTATGACCATCATTTTAGTTAAGAAAATTAGCTATCTCATCATGATATGCACAAGACTTTTACATGACAACATGACTTGGAGGACCATCTCCTTAGACTATAAATTAGATATAGCACCTTATAACACCTTCAAGGACTAAAAAACAAACTCAAAAGGAAAAAACACAAAAATAAATAACACCTAACACCTAAAAAACAATAAGATAGGGTAACAAAGCAACAAAGGTAGCTAACACACCACACTTGTGTTAATAACACTTATTAGAAAAAAGACAACCTACTACAAAATAACTAACCTGATTATAGCTTATTTATCCTCTAGGATAAAATAGGAATCTCCTTTGATCATTATGACACCATGAGGTCAGATTATAATGTGTTCATTGGAATCCAATCAAGTATTATTCATGAGATGAGAACCTCTACTTTCATTTGGAGATGTTAATGTGTTCATATCCTCTTAGACTAGCAATTGAACCTTCTTGTTCAATTATCAAGTGCATAGTATGTCTAGATGAATTAAATACCCATTCATATCCATCCCATACTTATCTAATTTGCATGAACAATGTCAATTCTACTTTACCCATAAGCTTCTCCTAATCACACTGAACACTTTGAAGTGGCTCTTGTAGCATGCTTGCAGGGTTAACTTCCAAGAGAGATGAATATTTATTCATGACAAATTAATACCATTAAATTTTATTTTTATTCACAAAGAGTGAAGAGATACCTATAAATGGGATGGGAGGTTGATAACATTTCTTGAAGGTATCAAACACGTCACCTTCTAATAAGATAACCTCTTGGAATGGCATGTTTGGAGGGCTTCCTTTCTCTTATTTGGTGAGACTATATTATTAAATATGGATGGGAATATGGCATAATTTAATAAGGGAATCACATATTAATATAATTTAAAACAAGTCTTTTACTTGATCCTCACATGGTTCTAGTTTGATTTGCCTTACTTGGTTCATGGGAGCTAATGTAAGAATAGGCATAACACATCTTGAGGAAGATTTGACAACCATAACTTCTTGAACATGCTCATGTAAATATAAGAAACCTTATTCCACCCCTAATAGATCATTAATATTTCCTTTATCTATCACCATAGCCTGATTAGCTTGCATGATATCAAGGTCACCTTCTTCTTCAACTTCGTAGGCTAGTCTACTTCTTTCTTGGCCACTTAAAACCTCTTGAGGATGATCCCTTTGATCTAAAACCACTGTAGGTTTGAAAAATTCTCCACTTTAATATTCCATAGGAATATCATTGAAAAGAGTAGATAACATGTCATCAAGGAAATATTCAAGGTCATATTCATCTTGTCTAATGAGTATGCATTCCATTTGGGGTTCATCTTATTTACCTTGATCTTCTTAAACTTCACCATATATTGCATTATTGAATAATTATTTATGTTTTTAATCACCAAGAGGTGTCCCAATGGAAATTTATTATTATATCTCACTTACATCATCTTCATCAACTCCCACCACAACTTGACCTTCTTCACTTGACTCCTCAAGGATAGGCTCCTTTTCAAGAAGTGGAATGGAATATCCTTGAAATAATTCTAGAATAGAGGTTAGATTTTGTGGTGTTATGGATGCTTCATTATTCTCATTAACATGCTCACTTTTTAAAACCATCACCTCATTATCCTTTTGAACATTCTCTTGAATGTACCTCCATGATGGTAATGCTTTGGACTCTTGAGGAGGAAATGATGGAGATTGAATGGTTTCAAATTTATCCTTAACTTCAACATCTTGGTGTAGGTTTGAATCACCTCCCTTTCCCCTTGAATCCACAACTTTTTTCCAAGTTAGAACCTTACATCTAGGAGATTATTTTATTACATGTGTTATAACTTGGATAATGAATGAAGTTACCTTATGCTAAGATTTCATTACTCTTTCTACTGCCATTTACTGAGATAAGTGTTCATTTCCAAGTTCAACCTCTCTAACTAGGTTGGATTCAAAGTCAAGTCTGATATAATCATAATTTACTTAGGATAATTAGGAAGGGGAAGGCTTTTCTAAGTCTAAAATTCAATCCTCTCAATCCATACCTCTTAGATATACTTCCAAGTAAGGAAGGCCCGAGGTGTTTGTGGGGAAATTAGAAGGTTTTGAGACTCATATGACTCAATATTTTAAGGAGGAATGGGATGATCAAAAGATGATTCAAATAGTATGGAATAGGTAACATGAGGATGATGACTCTTGATCCATTTCCCCTCATAAAACACCATTGTATCCTTTATGCTTGAAATCAAACCACCTACATCTAAAATGTCACAAGTTGGCATTGATTAATTCTCCTTCATAATAGATTCCCATTCTCTTTTGACTTGCTATAATGAGTTCCTCACATTCATAATGAGGTGATTAGGAACCTCTTAACCATATCCCCTTTATGTATCAACCACAACCATGTACTTCTCATAAATCAAAATATTTTTCTTAAGGATTAAAATGGATTGATTTGGGACGTGGTTAGGCTGACTAGAAGTATCATGATATTGCAAAAACTAATTAGGGTAATAGGTAGGTTTCTAAAGAGGTGGATATGGATCAAAAATAGGGTAAATGTGGTATCCTTGGCATTATAGAGGATCATAAAACTGATGTAAACCATCATGTTGTTAGTGATAAGGAACATAGGGCTAA
Source organism: Torreya grandis (assembly GCA_037957365.1). NCBI lineage: Eukaryota > Viridiplantae > Streptophyta > Pinopsida > Cupressales > Taxaceae > Torreya > Torreya grandis. The sequence goes on along the minus strand of JARHVA010001631.1, from coordinate 2,730,409 downwards.
TATGGGTTGTTATATGACTAATAAGGTTGTGTAGGAAAGAAATCTCATTCATATTTATCCATTAGAAATTATAGGTCAAATTAAAAAAAATTGTGAAATATTAATAAAAAACTACTCTTACCATTGGATGAAGACCTTATGAGAATTGTTGGGAAAAATTCTTATTGCAAATAGGCCTATTCAGTGCTTGCATTTGCTTAAGATCACCAAATGATGATTGAATGTGCTCCAAAATTCTTGAATCTAGTCCTACCAGGCATGTTAAACATATTTACTCACTAAATTTAACCCTTAGGAGAGTATTTTTTATACCTCTCCAAGTTTGGGGTAACATGGGACAAGCCCAAGGCTATAGGTGACCTATGGCTAAGCTAAGCCTCTAGTTTATATAGATAGTTCCCCTGGTGCATCAATTGAGATAAAATAAATAAAACCTACTACCTTTTTGGGTTGGAAAGGGATAGATAAATTTATGAAATTAAAACCTATACTATTATAAGTGATGCACCAATATGATTTATCCATTCTAATTGACTTATTAACAACAGAAGAAACTAGATAAGTAATTGATCCTCTCTATCCAAAGGATCCTAAGCAATAATGTTTCACATGAAGGATATGATAGGCTACTAGAACATGAGGGTCATGAAGGGAAGGTATGATCCAAGACACTTACCAGTCAAACTCCACTCCAATCTCAACCACTAACACCTTCACACACTATGTGATCTACATAGAATAATATACTATCATCTAAGTGAGGTAAGGACATGAAAATGGAGATAACCTACAATTTATGCATATAAAAAATCATATAAAACACTAGAGACTAAAATTAATAATATAAAATAGTGTTTTTATTATCTCAAGAGGTGACCAAGTACAAGTTTGGGCAAAATTTCTTCATACCTAGTAGAGGGATGAATACATTGGCTTTAGAGCCTCAATTTATAAGAGAAGAAAAGGTGAGAGAAGGTAATATTAGAATTTAGGTGTGGATAAGAGGTAATTATAAACCTAATTCACTCTAAAAAATAGTTTCAATATGCATGAAGATCAATTACTACTCCCTAAACTATCCCATACATTTAATGACTAGTGGATGCCCTTGAATGAGCCTTTTTAGCATTGAGATGGAGTGTTGGATGCTAATTCAAAATATTTTGAATACATGAAGAGTATGTGTAGTCCAAAATGGTCAATAAATCCATTCTATAGTATTTATAAAGGTGGAAACATTGTCTAGTTGGCCTTCATGCGTCATTACACAACCCACCTCCCTTTGTGCATGTTGACTACGCCCAAGAAATTTCCCAAATCATTAAAAATAGCCATGAGAATCATTAATTATTAAATTAATGAGTATTTTAAATTAAATTTATGACCTAAATTACTCTTTTATCATCTACTCATTCTAACCAACATCTTCTCTTATTGCCAAAGTATGCCTACTAGCTAATTAGGCCTAGTCACTTGACTATTAGCTGATTGAATGATCATGAGACCTAGATAAAACCATAATAATAAGTGAATATGTATGTTTCAGGTCTGAAATTTTTTTTCACATCATTATATGGCCTTTAAAATAGTGAAAACTTGAAACTCTACCTCACTTAAGTGATTAGGCCACCTCCCACTAGCATATCTAGAGTGGCCTTTTGGTGTAGAACTGTAGGGGAATTTAAAGGGATTTTTGTGAGTATTTTTTATTTTAATATGGAATAATACCATTTATATTACCTTACCCAATTATATTCAACCTTTTAAATAACTTTACACCTTGAAAATACCATAAAACCTTACAAAAATAGTGTTTTTAGGGTGTTCATATAATTATCTATATATACTAGTGCCATGGATGGGAACTCATTAGAGTTAATCATGTGATTAAAGTGTATTTAAGATCAAATTAGGGAATTTGAGTGTAAATTATTCAAGTTTTAATTAATTAGGTCTCTATTAGTGTTTATGCAAGGTTTTAATGGCCTAACATCTTAATCATGGTTTCTCAAATACAAGCCTCAAAACCAAAACTTATAATCATGGATGTTGATCCCATACAACCCTCATAAAATAATAAACTAATCATATTAATATACACCTTTTACAGTGAGTGTTAAGTGAAATTTGGTAGACTTCAAACTCTTGGTAGGCATTTTAGGTGGGTTGACATTCTTAGAGATTATTCATAGAGTTGGTCTCCTTAATACCACTCTTTCCTCCATGTATAATAAGTTTATAAGTGTAACCAAATACACATAACAAAATTGGGTCTAATTCATCCTACCGTGTAAGATATGAGCATTGGAGTTGGTAACTTGACATGGTAGACTAGGGTATTACAATTTGAGTGAGGTATTGATACCAAAATGGCCACTTCCTTGCCTTAATATTCCTAGAAAAAAATTATTAGGGATTTTACCATCATCCCAAATATTATAATTTCATTAATTATACTTGGGGGTGGGGGGCGTTATATGTGTAATAAGGTAGAGATGTGCTCTTGAGGCCTAAGGATGGATTTAGGCCTTACAGACCTAAACTAAGTATAAACCACCTATAGGTGAGTTGGTTACTTAAATGTCACCATATCACATTTATCCATATATTTCCATAATTTTAAAATTTTATGCATCTATATATAGCACCATCTCTACCCCTTTCCTCTTGTACGTCTATCTTGAGTGCCATAGTTCAGTCCAGGTGCTTAAACCAGTTGTGTTAGAGACCTAAATAGGACTTGTGACTTAATTATCTATTATTTATGGATTTTTATACTCATGTAACATTATTTTAGTGTCTTAAAATACCATTTTAACTTTTCATCAATTAATTATGCTGCCTTTATACCTCTCATATATTACCTAGGGTTTATGAGTAGTTAGGATTGTGTAGTCATAGGGGTTTAGTTTAGTGCCTTCCTATCTCAACCTGAGGTTCTAATCATCCTATAAAACCTTTTATTTATTTATTTATTACTTTCCCTTATTATATTTCCAACACTCATATAAACCAAAACATGTATGAGTATTCAAATTTTAGGCATAGGCCTCTGTAGAGTAGTTTTAGGCTTAATAGATCTAACTAGGACATTAAGCCCTATCAAACATATCTCAAAAGACTAGAAGGTTAATTATAGACTAATATACTTAATAAATTATTTAAATACCCTTATTTAATTCTTTTATTTCACCTCAGTGCATCATATTCACACTTCCACTCTCTTGCTCATGGTTTTCCCTGTAGGTGGGAGTTATATGTTTTTGACTATATGAGACGGTCTGTGTCTTTTGTTAGAATCTAAGTTTATTATCATCATTAAAAACTCTAAAATTATTTTTGACATTTTAATACACACCTATCACCTTTAATAAACCTTAAAATAAGAATGATTCTCAACTTTCTCACTGTCTATAGTCAAGCTTGTAGGTGCTATTTCTAGGCTTTTTGACTATGTGAGTGACTCATTTTAGAGGTGGGCTGGTGTTTAATTATTATATTTAATTAAAATAATATTATTAATACCTTAATTTATTGTTTATAATCCTCTTAATCTCTTCATAACCTCATCACTCTATTAGTGCTTCTTCAAACCCTTTAGTCACAGTCCTGCTTTCATTAAAATCTTGGTTGATTTTATCTCTTAAGGCTAAAGGATGAGTTAATGATATTGGTATATATTTGAAAAAATAAATTATCCATTACCATAAATTTTATATTATTTTATGATTATCCAAGACTCCTTACTACCTTAAAAATTTGGGGTTCTTCTTCCAACAATGGCCACTTTACTTTCTTAGTTTGCCTAAATAGGCTTGTAGGTGTCTAAATGAGGGTTTCACTTATTAAGGATGGGAATGGGTCATGAGTATAGGGTATTTATGGGTATGAGTTTAATAGTATAAAAAACTACCATGAGATGAAACCAATGCTTTTTTAACATAACTTGATGGTCCTCCATAGATACCCTGCTCACACTTGCAAAGGAGACTATATGTATGAATGACATTCACCTTAAAAACAAGACCTTGAAGAATTTTTTTTGGCCTAATTAATTAGTTTATTATTTTATGATATTTAATTTTTGAATCAACTACAATAAATTCATCATCCACTTAAAACTAGTACTCACTTCAAAATCTATGCATTGAATACTCTACATCATAAGAAAACACTATTTATAACTTGTACATATGACAATCTGGAGGTTTCCTTGCTCTATATGTTCCAAACATGTGAATCTAGTCTTTAGGGTGTTGTATATAGGTTATTTATATCCTTGAGAAGACATATATAACCATTTATTGCATAAAAAAACATAAATGCACTTAAACCATTACAAATATAAATATGTGTGGATGAACAATAAAAATATGGTTTCTTGAGTTCTTAACATAATTTCATAAAAAATAGGGGTTAAATATAGAAACCAATACATATGATTATAAGTCCATTAAACCCCATTCCTTTATCCAAGATCTTAATTCATTATCTTCACTCTCTTGTATGTATTGAGAAAGAACCTAATTGGTTATTCAAGGATGCCAAAGAGCTTGATGTAGAAATAGAAATGGTTTTTGACCTATTTTGCATACTTTGTATGTGAAAATTCCCTAAAATACTACCATTAACCCTTTAAGTGTTTGAACTCCATTTGTATGGACTTGACCATACTAATCTTTATAGGCCTACAAACTCTTACAAAATACCTTATTTTCTACTTTTTTCATGTTTGAAGCTTTGAAAAGCCATTGGAAGGCAAAGGGATGAAAATGAATAACCAAATACAAGTTTAAAATAGGTGTTATATATGGAGGGAAGTTCGAGAGTCATTTTAAAAATGTGGGACCCCTTTTTGAAGGACTAAAGATGTGTGTGACTACTAAAATAAACCCTTTTATGCTTAAAAACACCTTGTCATGACAATTATATGACAATTAGACTCTTTTAATAACATTAATAATAAAATGTGACACCCTAAAATAACTTTTATAAAGTTTATGACATGAAATTTAGATCATGTAACATGTTTCATAATCATTTGATGACCTTAAGGGTTTATGAAGGCTTCAAATAGATTTGAATGAGTATAACATAAAAGATAACCTAGGATATATTTTAGACATCATGTTATGACTAAAATGAGGATTTTACACCCCTATATCATGATATAAAAGGTACCTTCTCAAGAAAATTCTAAAATAAATCTAAATTCCATGAGACCAGAAACCTTAAATTTTCCATATTACCTTAGTTTATACTAAGAAACCTTAACTTCATCAAATAAGGAAAAGATAATTATCTAGGATTCAAAAGACCTTTTACAACCCTCCACTCACTCAAGGACCACCATGAAAACTTAACAAATCACCTAAGAACTCAAAACATGCTATTATATGATGACCCCTCAAGAAACCCATGGTACATCTAATGAAACTTTAAACAATGATAGAAGGCTTAAGAGAACATAAGAAGATCATTATAAGGTCAATGCCACCATATAAAATCTTGGAGGGATGTTCATGATTTTTTTTGTATTTTAAGGTTTGAAATTTGGCATGGGAGACCAAGTTATCAACAAGGCCTAAAGGCCATCCTTTTTTGAAAGTTTTTTACGTAAAAGACTTAGCCATTTTTTATAGATTCTAATTGAACTTTAGAAATCTTGCATGCCCACACCTAAAGATCAAAGCTTTGAAAATATGTTCTTCATCCATGGAGACCATAAATGATTAAAAATTATGTCAATGCTTTTAAGTATATCCATAATGAAAAATTGGTTACTATTTAAGTTGTTATTTACTCTAATCTTAATGTTTTTTAAAAATAAGAATAAATATGTTCTAATTAAGTAGATATAAACATGAATGACTAAAATACATATTTAAGACATACTTAGATTAGATAAATATATAAATAATACCAAGTATAAAAATCATAATTTAAATTAATGTAATGAAATGAAAAAGAGGTTAAGAAATGAATGAAACTTGATTATTTTATAATTCTACGATGATATTTATATTTTTTTATTGTGTTTGACCTACTCCTAGAATTTTGAACCTACATTATTCTCTAAGGTCTGACTATAGCTATATGATCTTGTCATATACATACTTATCTATAGGAAGTTAAAATTGTTAATACTATATGTTTGTTGAAAATCATCTTTATGTGCTTATCTCTATAGGGTTTCACAATCTAGTTTTTCTAGTGTAAGTTTTTTTTTCCTAATTTATATTGTACCTTTAATTCAAAAATGTGTAGGGTAGAATATGTTAAATGAATTAATATTATTTTTAAACTATGTTTCACACTCTAAAGTAAAATTATTATAATGGAGATGGGAAAATTGTTGAAGTAATATTTTAACTATGTATCCCACACACTTGAAATTGAACCTCCACATAGTTTTATGGTGTATGGATGGAATATCTATATAAAGTGTTATAACCTCATCTTCCATAGAATTAACAAATTAAAATACAAAATAATAATTACATTAATTTTTAACAAAGTTTTGTTTCATAAAATACACCCCCATTTTCAAAAATTCAAATAGGGACCCATTGTTAATCGGATAATATTATTCATGGTTTTTTGAACCAAAAGTCTATGACATAGAGTTTTAAAATGAGAACTTAAATAATTTATCTAATGCTAAAATTAATTTGTTTTACTCTCTTGATCCATGTTTTTTTATTTGTTTAATCATATTGGATTTAATTCAATGTTTGTAGAGTTTCTTCAAGTTATGATTAAGCCATGATAACATATTTGATTTTCACTTTTGATTTTAACTTATGATTATGTACACATAATTTATGATTTAATGGATAATTCAGATGATTTTTTTTTATTTTAGTCAATTATTCATATATATTATTGATTAAATTAGGTTATTCCATGTTTTGGTGCCTCTTAATCCCTCCCAGATCTCATTTTCTCTTGCCACTTGACATCAATTAACTAACTTGGATCTTGAGTAAAGAATGCAAGTCACTTGGTGGTGATGTCAACATAATATTTTTTATATACATTCCTAGGAAAGAGTATCAATGACATTTATCTATGTGTCATCATCCCACTATCACATGGGTAACCTCAGCATGGATCTTTGTATGGAAAGTCCTCGTCAAGTGGAAGAGTGAGATTCATCCACATGTAATCATCTCACTAGTTAAGAGGTGAGGTTAGGATAGACCATTATATGGATAATACTAGTCAAGTGGATTATTGAGAGACATACATGTGTCATTATCTTATTATCCTAGAGGTTACCTTAACATGGATCTTTATATAAACAATCCTAGGAAAATAGAGTAGCGATAACCATCCACATGTCATCATTCCACTAGCACATAGGTGATGTCAATGTAGACATATATATGAAAATTATCAATAAAATAGGTAGTGATATCCATCCACATGTCATAATCTTATTGGATTATGGCCAAATATAAAAAACATGACAAGCTACAATTAAGCTAGGAGTGAAATAGTGATACATGGATATGTGTCCATAAAAGCCACATAAACAAAAAAATACATTAAAACAAAGATAGAGAGACTATAGAAGATACATATATCATAATAATATTACTATACACCTAAAAAAATGAAGAAGGATCCACATGGTAGTAAAATCCATATAGTTTGGTATTTATGAAATTCAAAATATAAAGAATAAATAAGGAGAAGAGTAAATTTCATTAATGCACTTAATTCACACAAACTAAAGAAATAATGCATTCAATTCTCAAATACAACACAAATAAATAAATAGATTTTGAATTATCATTTCCACAATAATTAAATTTCCTCTAAGATTTCAAGAGTATTGTCAATTCTAAGCTCAAGTGAAGACTACAAACACATAACTCAATTACAACTAGGAATTTAAAATATTTTCATACAACAAAGAATTTTTAGACAACATCTATGGATAACTAATATCACATCCCAATCCCCTCCACATAATTAATTACATGAATAATAAAATACATAGATAAAACATTTAATTTGGCAACATTGAAGCATGAGCTTAAACACTAATCTACCATTTGGGATATGCTCGATGCAATTGAGCCATACAAGGATGAGGACTAACTCTCTATTTTTTCATGAAGGTACAAGGATGAACTCAAAAACATCAAATAAATTATCCTTCCAAAAATAAAAACTAAGCCAAAGGTAATGCCCTACATTAAACTACTATTTGATTTATTCATGAATGGAAAAGTTACTAAAATGATATTACACTTTAAGCTTGGTAAGACACCAATTACATACATAAATGAAAATGCCTTTGAGAGGTATTAAAATATTACCTTACTAGAAATTTAATATAATTAAGACATGATGAAATTAAGGATTCATAATAATATCATTAGTATCAATTTTGAAGAGTAGTATATCAATTGAAGAAACTTTATAGTTCAAGGCGCTAGCTTGAATATCCCCATTTCTGTCTTTAGACTAGGGATGAAAATCACCATGGCTATGTTAAATAATGTATATAGTTTTTCATATATAACTTATGTCAATGAGGTATGGGTCCCTTTCCTAAATATGATTTTAAATTCCAAAAAAATCATTGCATTAGGTGAGATCATCATCTCCAATTTGATTTATAAACTCACAAATCCTAGAAGTTCCCAAGATGGGAATTTATAAAAGATGTCTTATAGGATAGACATGGTCAATATAACTATGCATTAATATTATTAAAACCATGGGAAACATATTTAGACTAATCTAAAAATATGATATTGGATGAGTTTAATTCTCTTCATTTTCATAGATTCAAGATGAACATGAAAAGGCTAATAAGGACCTTCTATCCCTAAGTGTATTAAACAATTTATGAGAAGAAGATTGAAAGTAATTTTATCCCCATAAATAAAAATATTATAAATATGGGAAATTATTGGTTTTACCCTTAATTCCCAATAATTAAAATTTAAGTCACAAAGGCACATCCTTTATACTTACCAAGAATTGTGCTTGTCAAAGTAGTTGAACAAGAGATTGTTTCCTAACTAGCCAATAATGTTGATGTTAACTTAAGAAAATAGAAAAAATAAACCATACATATAACTATTATTATCATAAAAAATATTCAATAAATAATGTGGGAGTATCTCTAGTTGGTTGTAAATATAAGGGCACATTATGGTTTTAACCTGACACCTTTTAGACACTGGGACCTAAGAAAGAAAGTAAGATAACACATCAAAAAATATGAAATAAAAGTGAGGATAAATTATGGAAACTAGTATTATAAAAATGATAAAATATTTATGAAATTTGAATATTATTTTGAAGTGGAAATAAGGATTCATAAGGCCAACATGTCTATAATTATGGCATAGAGAATCTAGTATGATACTACCATCACTAGAGAGGATTTCAAGAGGATTAAGAAGAAGGAATGGGTTTTCAAACATGTACATGGACCCCTTCCTCAGGTAGAAGAATAAATGCATGAAAATACGGCCCATCTATGGAATATTATATTGCATAAAGAGATTCAAGACTTCAAAACTACTTTATACACACAACTACTACTAATTCTCCACAACACATCAAGGTGGAACCTCAATGCACAAATAAGTAAAGGAAAGAAAGTCCCAACACATCAACTGTGATTTTATCAATGTTTAATTTTCCCCCATTAACCATTACAAAAAAATTAAGTCTTCCTTCCTTTATATTTCAAGTTCATGTTGATTATAATCCTTTGTCTCCCCCACCATTGGTAGTACCTCAATCCATTGGAATACCATATCCACCACCTATTATTCTTCTAGTGGTTATCAATCCTCCACCTCCCTCACCATCTACTACCACAACAATCCGTCCATTTCCCATTTCACCTTAAATTGGGTCATCTTATATTATTATTAAATGAATAATGTCATACACAAGGAATCCCAAGACCCTTACCATTTCACCTAAAAAGGTGGAAGCAGAGGAGAAGAAAGTAGTTTCTCACAAGGAAATGAAAATGTGAAGAAATAATGATCTAGGGTTAGACCCTATGTAGATTTATGATAGTGAGGAGGAAGGTAAAATATGGGGTGATGAATAAGAGTGGGTCTCAAATATTAAAATAGAAGAGACAAAATTATTTTATGAGACCACTTAAATATTATAAGATGATGAATGGATGAATGTGGGAAGCACCCAATCAAGAAGGACATGATTATCACAAGAATATAAGGAAGTTAACTAGGGAAGTGGTAAATCAAGGGTATTTAATTACTATCAGATACAGAAAGAGATGCATAAGGAGAGTCATAATCTAATCTACATATCAAAACATAGGGTTTATCTATAACTACACCTCCAAGCTCTCCATCTCAAGCTTATAGAATGGTACATACAACAATTAGTTGCTCAATTATCTCTCCCTTGGTTATAAGTACTCCTAGTTCACATTCTTTGACAACTTCCTTAGTTATTTCTATTACTAGTGATGTCATAGATTATTTATATTTTTTGCATTTTATAAGCCAAATAAACCAACCCTAGGTAGTTATAATGCTAATTTTCACTACCAAAACCCAAATTACTATTGTGTAATTTACCACCACTATTATGACCATTGGGCATGCATACACCACTATTAATGACTATTTTCAAAACATATTAATCACCCATGTGATCTACTCATTATTTAGTGGAACCAACCCATAGTCCTTTAAGCCAAGTAGAGGGGTACATTTTGAAAACCTGGCATCCACGTAAATTTTTGCCACACAAGATACCCCACCTAGGTTGACTACATAAGTGGACATGTATATTGGCCAAGCAGACAAGGTAGACTCACCTAACATATTAGCACAAAATGTAGAAGGGAAGGCCAAGTATGTAATTGACACTCCAGTATAGAGGTAGGTTATTAGATGGAGGAATGTTATTCCTCATTTTCATATAATAGGGACATTCTCCCCAAGGGACATGATACCTCTAGGATAATCCTACTTAATAACTCTTGCATCAAAAATATATCAATGAGTTACATTATAAATTCCTTCATGGTTATAGTAGTTACAACATAAAGAAGGAGAGAGCAAGATTTGGTAATAACTAAACAACCTATAATAAAGTTCCATTTTGATATATAGACTAAAAAAATTGAAAGGTGAAGAGTAAAATTATGGTTGATAAAGGGTAGTAATTTGAGATATAAAAAAGAGAAGACATATTATCTTTGAAAAAATGAAGAAAAATAAATCCCTTAGACCTAGATAGATATAGGGATGACTCCTATACTTTTATAGATGATGTTGAGGGATCATGAAATATATGTTCAATTTTTTCTATTAGCCTATATAGAGAAAACCATAGGTGAGTAATATCTAAGCTCCTAAAGAGATAATGGATAATTTTTAGGGGATAGGTAGGAAAATATTTGACATTATTAGTTTAATAAGGTCGATAAAAGCCACCTCTCAACCTAAGTGGGGATACATTCTTCAATTATTCAAAAAAATAAAATATATTAATGGTAAACTATATTTTATAATCCAAGTAAAAAGGAATAAGGATTATGCCCACCTAAAATAAATAATAACATCTAAATCTACTTGGGCACATAATTATATTAATGTAAAAATGGATATTGTACTTGATTGACATCAAGAGATGCAATCTCTAGTCCAAAAATTTTAAAACCAAGAAAGAGAAGATATATCTATCCTAATTGACTTAAGAGTTACATAAATAATCACTTCATAGTGTAATCGGTACCTAGACCCATTTTTTATAACCTCATATGAGTAGTACAAGATATTTTTAGGGTGGATATTGAAGGCACTATTTACAGAACTAGCAATGAAATAATGCAATAAGTCAAATTTTTAAGGGAAAATAATTATATGGAATAAGGTACTATATAGATATGATGAAGATACAATAGGAATACATAATAAAGTATGGACAAGATTCCTCAATTATTATAAAAATATCTACTTGATTTTGAGACCATAGATGTCCACTTCTAAGAAAGTCATGCACTTTACCTATAGATGGAAGAATAAAAGTAAGCCATTTCAGTAGAGGAGGTTGTGCCTATTCCACTACAAAGTGATCATCTTCCAAAATTTACACTAATGCACAATCAAACTAGGATTTCCTATGTGACACTTATAGAAACTATAAACACAACCACATTGGCAGCTACTTTAGGCTTATATATACTTTTAGTGTCTACTCTAGTTAAAACACAAGTTACAACTTTATTTCCACTGACTTCAACATATAATTTAGATATGTCATAATTTTCTTATTTTAATAGTGTTGTATTATCACTTTCTAAATATACATATATATATTTTCATATACTAATTAAGATGGACTATTAGTTCCTGATTCATTTAGCTTGTGTATATTGTATTTTAGATGGAGAATTTTATTTTGAGCAATCATTATTGTACATGCATAATTTGCATGAGATTAACATATAGTGTTATTTTTAGATATGTATTTTTAGACTTCACTTGAGAGATGAGGCCTTCATCATCCCAATATTATATATACTTGTATCCTATTCCAAAAGGATGATAATTTTAAATGTTAAGATTAATAGGAAATTTTGAGAAGCTCTAAAATATAGTCTTGATGTGAAAAATCTGATTCTTATCCAAATTTTGGATTGTGTAAGATGTCTTATCATATCATTTTCTTAGTATTTTGGTTGTGTATGAGTTATTTATTTTATTTATAGCTATTCATATTGATCTATTGTTGATTTGAATTCCTTTTGCATATGAATCACAATCCCTCCTTGTAGATGTGTTATTGCAGTATGACAAATGTGACAACCTTTGATTTTATGTGTTTAAGTATATAGTATTTTGGTTTAATTTTTTTATTTTGATAAGGTAAACCTAAGTTTTATAG
>JARHVA010001631.1:2692500-2710000 GCA_037957365.1 Torreya grandis | reverse complement strand
TTATTTTCTCCTTTTTCAACTCTTCTCTCTCTTTTATCCCCCTCAAACTACTTTTTGGGCTTCTTTGCTCAACTAGTCTTATTCGTGACTTGATTAGGTCATATGACCTTGATTTATCATCCACATAACCTATATAAAACATTAATAATATATCTTATAAACTCATTTTATTGTATACAATACCTTATTCTTCTCTACAATATGTTATTCTATTCATTTGCACTTCCACACACCAATATGCCTAAAATTGTCTAGTATTTATGCAAGCCTCTTGTTCATATCCTTCATAGTTAGAAAAAAACCATTAAAATATTAATATGAACATGAAATTTATATTATTACATTTCATATAAATGTATCCAATTTTATTTTAATCCCTTTAGGTTTGTCCTACCTCAAATAGGCCTTATCTCATCATTAGGTCTCATGGAGACCTAATTTCATTATGTTTACTTAGGACACATTACACTTTACCTTATTTAAAACACATAAAAAAAACTCACACGATATTAAATCATCATATTAAAATTATATATACTCTTTATAATATCATATAGGCTTCATAATAGTTTTTATCTTCAACCATCACTTGAAACACACCATTAGCATTGTTCACAATCAGGCTTGTGCATACCCAAAAAGTCTATTTTGAAAAAAATGAAGCATAAACATAATTTTTCAAAACAAACATGGAAGAATATTACACATAAATAATATAAATAAACTTAATATCATCACCATGTATTTTATACTTCTTAATATAGGGTAAACAGACTTAAACCCTTCTCTATAAATATCTCACTCAAAACTACTAGAACACTCCAAAAATTGGTCATGAATACCTTTATATTAACACCTGAAAGATCACTTACCATGATAAATGAAACTTTAAAAATATTATTTGACATATATATATCATTATAGATTACAAATATCACAAATTCTAATGTCAAATATTGGTCTTGGAGACCAATATTTTGTCTTTAGTATACAAAGTCAAACCTGAACTAATCAACCCATTTTCACTTTACCATTTCAATAAATTTCACTAACTCTAAATATTATGAAAATAATTAATATTTTATTAAATTACCAAAAAAAAACATCATGTGAATTATATACATTAACTCATGGCATATATTCTCAAACTCATCACTGCAACTTATTTACCCATAACTACTAGTTTACCTTAAAGATCAATCATGGTGACTTTGACCTTAAAAACATATATGACTACTTTCAAATAATCCTAATTCATGTGGATGATCATATAAGATAATTATACCATTATCACACACACACACACACACACACACACAGATATATATATATATATATATATATATATATATATATATATATATATATATATATATATATATATATATATATATATATATGGTCAATTGACAATATTGGTTTTAAAGAATAATCTCATGAACTTACACCTTCATTATTTCATTTGTACTAGACAAGTCAACTTATAAGCAATATTTTCATCATATCCATTGAACTACAAAAAATATATACAAATATAGAATTCCTTAAAAGTATTTAAAAGCATATTCATGCACTTTTATTCATCCCTAGTCCATGATAACTCATCCCAAATCACCTTCTCACTTCTTATTAGGTTTCTCACTATTTGTATCATTAGCCTTGTTAGTGATAGGCTATCATAGATGACCATTTTAACACACCTGAGGGATAGAACCTTATAAAAAACCACCATGGTAATAAAATAAAAGTCTTGAGATTTATCCTCCATATATTTATCAACTTTGACTTGGTTAACTTTGACTACTACAATAAATCTCTAAGAAAAAAGGCCTTTCTTATAGGGTTTACTTATTCACTTGACAAACCAATCACACTTGGAGGTGCCTAGGAGAGTTTAATATAACATCCAATCACTTGAATAACCATACCAAACCAATTTTAACACTTTAGAATGATATATTTCATATCATGTCACTATTAGGGTTCTTTGAGGGTTTAAACCATCTTCCTATGTTAATGATCATTAATAAAGATTAGCCCCTCATTCTAGACGCCAATGCTTGGAACGTTTAGATAGGACTCTTACCCATCTACCATGAATATATTTAGGTTATCATGTATAGGCTACGCATTCTAATAAACACTTGAAAGTTCTTTTTAGTTTGATAACCATTCATTATATGCACATGAGAGACCTCAAAATACTTTTTCCTACCTTAACCTTTAAATTTTGACCTAAAACTTTGTCAACATACTTGAAAAAACATGACACACTTATATTAATGATCATATGTACATTGTATCCTTGGAAATATAACTTAATACCCCTTTAGGCCATGTTTTCTCTTTCTTTACTCTATAGGCTTTGACTTCCAAGTCACATTAGGTATTGAAACTGACCTTCTAACCACTATCCAATATCTCAACACTACATATACAAACTAAAGAAACTTATCTCATGCTCAAAAACTAATATAAATCCTTCATATGTATTTAAAACACCTCATGACACCTCATTAGTTCAAGTGGGTTCTTAAACTAATCTAGTTACAGATTTGGACTTTAGGTCTTACCCCTATAGGATTACCTTAAAACTATCCTAAATTATCCAATTCCTCAAATTCATATTCAATAAACCTCATACAACCTCTTATTCCTATATTCATCCATATTAGTAGGACACCATGATCAAACCTTCTCACTAAGTCCTTACAAGCTATGCCTAGTGCCATGACTAGGATTCTTAAGCATTTGGAGCTTCACAACTGGTCTTGAAACATTATTTGATGATTCTACACCTTGATCTAATGCCTTACATGGTCCTAAAACAATAACATACTTATATACATACATCTTCATTCTCATTATGCACATGCTCATGATATAACTAGGCTTCTCAAGACACCTTATGATTCATGAACTAGTACTAAAAAACATGCTTACATTGTACCTTGACCTTGACCTAAATCTTTATATAAACCTCAAAAGAATCATTAGGTTTCCTTCAAATTCTCTCTTCTCATATGGTTCATATCTTATAGACCAATCACCATGCATTTTCACAAGATATACCTTGACATCAATGACATCAACCTTGACATCAATGACAATACTTGTCAACAAACTCCCCCTTTTTATTTGATGCTAAAACATTCTTCAATCTGATCATTCCCATCTCCCTTATTGAACTTTCTCCCCCTTTGACATTCATGAAAAATAGCTTCCACAACTGCCATCTAGAGTCACACCTTCTTTAAAACAAAATTTCAACATACATAATATGAATGATTGAAGAAACATGTTACTCCTTACACCATACATACATTATTTAAATGAATTTAGATTATAAGACCACTTCTCAACACAAATTAAGGTCAGTCAACAACCTAAATATCTCTCTTTCAAACCAAACATGCACCATGATTTTACTAAATGTAGAGTGTCTCCATGAAGCCTAATGGATTCACCTCTTTTACATATATTAATACAACATCACAAGTTAAAGATATTCCTAGTTTTCCATGCTCTCACAACACTAAATATATTTCAGTATCCTTTTAGGCTTGACCTCTTCATCAACCATTTGATCACCATTGTGAGCTAACAATTGGCATTCCTAACTTGATTTCACATTTAAATAATGTTCTATAATAGAAATTAGTCCATTGGATCTTGTAGACTAATCATGAATCATTTTTTTATCTTTGTTTTTCATACATTCATTTTCCTTTTTTCTTATACTCTAGGGGATTAAAACCTCCTTTTCTGACTGGATGACCTTCTACCTCTGTTAGGATATAATATTGAAATGTGTCCTACATTATGAAAATTTTATCAAACCATATTATATATACCATTTGACTAATGTGAACTATGAATCTTCTTATAGTCCTATGATTACTCATTCTTAGAGGGTATTCTACACTCTTTTGCTCTATGACCAAACTAACTACATACAAAACAATAATCATTGAATGAACTAGCATACTTTAGATCATTAGAATATTTGATAGGATTTTTCATTTTGACCTTTTTGTCTTCAATATCCTTATCCTTTACTTGATCTACCTCTTTTTGATCTTCTTTGAAACTAATACCTATCTTATCACTTACAGACTTTGACTACTCTAGATATCATCTAGAACCTTAATTCTATTTTCAAAATTCATAAATGGCTTCACCTTGATATATGCTTCATCCAACTAAATTTTTTAGGATTATACTTTAGTTTAATACTTGGTGCATTCTTCCTCTTTATCCTTTAGGACTATCTCCATCTATGTGTCATCATGATTGATGATCTCATCATACTCCTTAGAAGTGTTTCTCAATCTCTACTCAAACAAGCCAATATGTTCCTCATAGTCCTTGATTAATGATCATAGTTTGTGATTATTTCTCCTCTAGATCTTTAGTTCCACTAGGTAACTTACCATTTATGCCTCAAGATTCACTTTAGCTTCTTATTCATCAGATTCTAGATCAACTATAAGGCCTTTTCCACTTGAACAACCCTCATTATCTAATTCTATAGCCATGAACATAGTTTCATTATTGTCATGTTCACATTGATTATTACCATCATCACTATTAGATTAACTTACATCAAAAGAGTTATCTTATTTAGTATAGAAGCTTCTCTTGTTATTCAAAGTTCCTGAGCTCCTTATTTTCTAGGTGCATAGGCCTTCTTATCATATCCATGATGTTCATCATGTTCTTAATTATGTTTAGACTTATCCTTATTGGGACATATGGATGCAAAGTAATAAATATTACCATAGTTGAAGCATTTTAATGGAAACTTACTCTTGTACTTACCAGATCTAAACCTCAACTTATTATTAGCCATTTTAGCTCACATGCCAAGAATTTTCCTAAATAGATGTGCTAATTAGAGTTCTATATGAAATGAGTGGTTTAAAGATCTCATGTAACTTACAAAGATTTTGAAACACTTTAAGTAAACTTAAAGTGTAGTTTTTCAAATTTTGAAGAAGTAGGTTCTCATGGTAATCATCATCCTTTATGGACATAAAACCAATTTCAAAAGTCTCAAGAACTCATTTTAATCCATGAAATTTCTTACACAAGCATAGATGAACCAGATCATCATCAACACATCATGTAGAAAAAAAGGTTAATTTGATTACAAATTTAATAAATGCACCAAAAGAGCCTCTTAGGCCAGAATATTACATGGGTATGAAGTTATTCATGCCAAGACAATCCTCTACAAATTTTGTGAATTGATGAGGTTTATATCTCAAGTTACAAGAATTTAAAGTTGAACCAGTAGTTTGGGATGGGTACATAGACATCAAGTTAAAGCTTTGGAAAATATCCATTTGAATTCAAATTTCCCAATATAAATGGTCAAAATTTGATTAGGCCAAGATCCAATGGTGAGTGACAACATGATAGTGTCATTGGGTCTGGATATATACAATGAAGTGCATTTGATCATATATTGAAGATCAATGGTGAAAATTAATTTAAAAACTTAACATATCTAAGGATGAATATGTGGCTTCCAAGTGGCATTATCTCATGATCTCATAGTATATCCAATGGTTCACAGTGATTGATAGTGTTAGTGGGTCTAAATAGATCGATGGTGTACATTTCATCATGTAAAGGTGGATTAATGATGAATGATGGGTCAAAGGAGTCATCAAATCTTGAATACAAATGTATGGGTGACAAGTGTATCAACCAAATTAAACTATAATACAATATATAGCTCACATACATTCATATATAAGGACGCAATGGTGTGTAATAGATAGATCCAATGGTGTTTCTCTAATGAGGAACACAGATTGATGACCAATGGTAAAGTTCAAAGGATTTATAATATTGAAGGCTCAAGTTAAGATTAATAGATAAAATTAAAATTTTAAATATAAAGGACTTTGGTAGAGGTGAAACATGTGGTTGAGATTGAACTATAATAAATGATTCAAGGAGATGTCATGAGGGTACACACATTGGATAAAGGATTTTTCCACCCTAGGTAAGTAAAATGAGTAAATATAAGATCAAATATGATCTAAATCACTAGGAGTAGATCTTTCAAATCTATATAGTTCCATTAAATATCTATAAAACCTCTTGAAATCTTTTAGACATAGGCTTCATGTCTTATGATCAAAATCCCTAACC
Source organism: Torreya grandis (assembly GCA_037957365.1). NCBI lineage: Eukaryota > Viridiplantae > Streptophyta > Pinopsida > Cupressales > Taxaceae > Torreya > Torreya grandis. Next base: position 2,703,835 of record JARHVA010001631.1, on the reverse strand, counting down.
TACAAATCTTCAATGTTATCATGACTATATGAAAACAAATAGGGTGATTGGTTTTCATCCATAATAGATCTATATCCAAGATTTACAATAAATGACACAATGGTGAATATGTAAGGAATGTTAGATAAAAAATCAATCATGATGATCTTGAGAAAGATTACAGTGATGAAGATTGCTTCTTGTAACTGATCTTGATCTTTGCATTATCTATCATGCTAAAAAAGGATACAATGACACTAATGTAGGGGAAATATTGAGAAGGATAGTGGTGGTGGTTGTTCCAAGTGGAATGGGGATAATTAATGACCCATTCAACACCAATTTACCTCTCTCCCTTAATTTATTTCTTCATATAAATTTTATCTTTAAACTCTTGATTTGCATCCATCGACTAGGTATAACAAACCTCTACTGAAATCAATTTGTAAACTCTTTCAAATATTATAAGATAATTTCATATTCTATTTACATGCTAACTATGCTTTATTTAAGTTTTAATTATAGAATGTATGTTGTATATTCATCATCTATAGGTCCTTCATGCACCTTGATTTAATATTATTAGTTTTTTTATAGGTTATGTGAAGTGTTATCTAGTGGGTTTTCTCTTGAAGTATCATAAGTTCGTAGTGTCTTACATAAACCTATCTCTTTTTGTCCTTCAAGTTACAGGTCTATTTTCAACCTTCATGTAAAATACTCATGTTTGGAACCCTATCATAGAATCCAATCAACCCTTGTCACCATTGGATTCATTAGTAGTCATGAAAGTGTCTAAGTTGAGAGTGGATCATTGAATATTTGGTGTGTCACCACACTTAATGAGATTTTCATTCATCTATTTTCTCCCCTTTTCATCCCAATAGATTAAGTTTAAATAAAAGAGATTCAAATTATCAAATTTGAGGAGATATACTCAATAAAAACCTATAGGTCTGACCGAACATTAGGTAACCCACATCCTAAGGCCATTCCCATGTTGGACTAGGTTTGAGTGTAGGACTTGAACACTTCTATTTTCAACTAAAGTACATCCTAAAATCTTCCAATAGTTTTTATCGCACCCAGTGGGATCCAAATGCATTCTCTTTAGCATGGTTGAAATTTGGAGTTGAGAATAAGTAATTATATTAGAGGGAGACTTTCATCATTATTAGATGGTAAAGATTCTCCAAATTGTAGAGTTCATAACATCATCTAGCTAGTACCTCTCATGTAAAAGGTTACTAGAAGGTCAGCTAGTAAAGGTATTCCCTTTGAATTCACTGAGATACCTTCTATTTCATATAAAATATCAAGATTTAATAGGATAAGTCCATATTCCCAAAAGAAGTATTCATCTCCTAGTCATCATATTGTTTTAAGTAGTACAAAACCCATTATACAAATGACAAGGCTCAGAATGCAAGATTTTATACCCTTCAATGGTGGTATCCCTATTAACCTTTAACAACATGATGATATACTTACTACATCCTTGAATAGTCTTCCATAATTTAAAGGATAAAACTCCACCACCCCTATAGATCACATAGCTAACATTACAAACCTTTGTTTAGTACATAATATCATGCAAGAGAATATAGCCATGAGACTACTAGCCACATTCTTGAGAGGCAAAGACCTAAAATGGTATAGGGGTCTAGCTCTTACCTTAATAAATACATGGTATGAGTTTGGTGAGTGTTATTAAACATTTTAATGATATAAGTGACCATGTGTCACTTGTTGAACAACTCACCTCAATCAAGAGAGTACTCCAATAATATATGGTTGAATTCAACTATAGATTACAAAAGACTTGGGATATGATCCTTATTATTATTAAACCCACACCAAATTATGCTTTTATTTACTATTTGAGAGAATTGAATTTAGACATTGCAATCACGATCCAATCTATGGTTGTGACAACTCTACTTGGGGCTTGTGAGACAACTATAAGGGTAGAAAACTATTTGATACAAGCATGGAAACTCATGCCAAGAACTCTCATGCCATTTTTTCCTAAGCTTTAGCCAACTCCACCTACCTTTTCTCCACTTCCCACCCAAAAAAATCAATCCCAACTTGATGATAGTCAAATGGACAAATTTTCAAGAATTGAGATCATGTTGAAGGCATAAAATAATTAGTTTGTGGTTCTAGAGAGACAAAAATAGACTTCATATAGGCAATACCAAGGTCCCTTCCAAGCCCAATACCCTACTCAATCCTATGATATACCCCTTTATCCATCAAATAAAAAATACCAAGGCTAAATTACCTAAGGTAGATCATATAATTTTTACAACCTCATAGTTATAAGTAGCTTAAGAGCCTTAGTCCCCACACAAAATAACATTGCACAAAAGGGTTAATGGCAATTAGGCGAGTGATATATTGAGATGTTAATGGCTAAAAGTGGAGAAATGTATCAATATCCTAGTTGGTAGCATGTTATTTCATTCCAAGGACATGACACATTCTATCCTCCACCACAAGGCCCTCCAATGAATCAAGATAACATACCTACCATGACATCATCAAAATCTCAAATTCAACAAGGGGCCATGGCTAAGATACCAAATGATATCACGTGTATTAAATTTCAAGATGGGGAGAATATGTTTGAGCATGTAGTATTAAATGTGGGGCAAACTACACAAAGGGTAGATAGATGAGTTATAGCCACAAGGGCTAAGGTAAGGATGTTGGATGATAGTTTGGGGTAGCTTAAGGCTTCTTCAACACCTTCCCAAGTTAGTGAGAAACCTCCTAACTCAAACATAGATACTTAAACTCTTGAAACTCAAAAAATACCTCAACATCATGGAAATCAATAGAGGTCTCCTTTTGTTCCTCATTTCATTCAAGTTCCAAGTGATACTTTCACTTCCAAGGTGTAGTTCAAAGGTACTAGTCTTCATTTTAATATTGTGGATCATATGAAAAAGGATAATGTCACTATGTCTATGTATGATGCTCTATCTATCCTGGGATAGAAGGCTTTTCTTTAGTAAGCTATCTCTAAGCCTTTTATATGAATGAGATAACTGATAAGGTGAAAACTATTTTTACAAATAGTAGTCATCCTAGTAAAATTCAAGTTCCTAGTCAAGCTCCTAGTCAAGGTCAAGTTCATAATGTTTTTCATTACCCCAAGGTTGTCAAGCCCCATATATTATATTTTTCATCCATCATAGGGGACTATTTAGTGCATAATTAAATGATAGATTTAGGATTTTTAACCTCAGTTATGCCTAAGTCCAAAGCAGGTAAGCTTGAGCTTAAGTATGTGCCTAATGAAAAAGGTGTTCTTTATTTGGATGGTTCCCCCACTAAAATAGTAGGTATAATTAAATATATTAAGATCACATTGGTATCTTACCCAAATTGTGTCATTACTCAGGATGTAATAGTTGTAAACCTAACCCCATATTTTTCCCTATGCCTATCTAGGGACTTTAATAAAAACATTGGGGCCTATTTGTCCTCTTATTGGTCATACATGGTTTTTATGAATAGATATGGGACTAAGGTCACTATTAGGTTAGAACCTATCTCTAGGTTCCATATAGAGCATTATATGCCTAACCTTGCAAATGTAAATTATACCATATTTGAAGAGTATGAAAATTCTAGTGAGTAATAGACTTATAACCATCTTGAAGGCATTTTACACCTATACCTAAATGAATGGGTAGCTAAAAATCATGGGTTTGATCCTTATAGCAATATTGAAGAAGTAGGATTAGGGGTGTATTATATGCATGATGATGGTGTTGTTATACCTTTCCTAAATAACACCACTTAAGAGGAAGATGGTTTATGGAATTTATTCTTTGATGGATAAAGGTTAAAAAATGGTAGTGGAGTTAGAGCCATGTTGGTTTCACCCTAGATAAAAAGTACTATTTAGCTATAAGATTTCAATTCAATTGATATTTAATCACAACTAAATATGAGGATCTTTTACATGGTTTACATGAGGCAAGAAGAAGAGGTGTTTAAATTCTTAAAGTCAATGGTGATAGTGATCTTGTTGTGTAACAAGTGAGAGGCATAAGTGCAGTCAAGAACCATTATTTGAAATCTTACAAGCATCTTAATATGCAGTCCATACCAAGAGAAGAAAATCAATATGGATATAGGCTTGTAGCCATTTGAGCTTAGTATGATGCTTTAAAAGGAGGCAAAGACAAATAGAGTCAAGACAAGATCAAGGTCATATATAAGCTAGTTATACCTGATAATAAGGTGAGTTGGTAGGTGTTTGATAATGATGAGCAAATTATATGTTTTTTTAATGTAGGAGGTAGAGTTCTTCCATAAGAATCAAAACAAATTCCAACATCAGTATTATGATCAGATGGTGAAGTTAAGAAATAACAAGCTACCTAAAGGGATTGTGACTTTGGAAAGCATATTTAATGATTATGACCAAATGAAAAGAGGCAAGGCATGTATCTTAGCCAAGGAGGAACATTATGAAAGGATAGAGATATTCAAAGATAAATTATTGAAGTTAAGAAAAATTAACACAACAAAAGAGAGAGCTGCATTTGTTTCTTTATGCCAAGATTTATTTGATTTATTTGCATGGGAATACAAGGATTTAAAGGTTTTTGATCCCAAAATTACACAACATACCATTGAACTAGAAAATAATGCAAAGCTAGTCTTCTAGAAATAAAGGCCTAGCAACCCAAAAGTGGAGTTGATGAGAAGAGTGATATTTAATTTGATTGAATCAAAGATAATATTCCCCATTAAACATTACTCATGGGTGTCAAACCTTGTGCTAGTGAGGAAGAAGAATGGGGAAATATGTTTATGTATTGACTTTAAAGACATTAATAAGGTGCCCCTAAAATATCATTACCCACTACCCTCAATGGATCAGATTATTCAAAATGTGATAGGTTCTCAGAGATTCTCATTGCTTGATGTCTAATATAGTTATAATTATATTATGTTTAAGGAAGAAGATAGGCATAAGACTACTTTCACCACAAAGTGGGGAACTTATGCATACATGAAAATTCCTTTTGGACTATCAAATGATGGATCAACTTTTTATATGGAAATGTATGTTTCTTTTTAAGGTTTGATAAATGACATGGTGCTCATCTATCTAGATGACATATCTTTTTGATCAAAGGACCCAGCTAATCACATTGCTCACTTGAGGTTAGTATTTGAAAGATGTAGAGAATTTGGTGTGTTATTGAATCCTAAAATATGTATATTGGTTTTTATGAGGGCAGGTTATTAGGCCATGTAGTGTCCAAGGATGGTATTTCCATAGATCTTGAAAGAGTTGAGTCTATCTTGTCATTACCTTACCCAAGAATAAAAAGGGTTTATAAAGTTTTTAGGGAAGATTAATTTTATAAGAAGGTTTATCCCAAGCTTTGTAGATCTGGTTAAGCCTCTTAAGCAAATGTTAATAAAATTCAAAGATTTTACATGGATAAAATAATATAAGAGGAGTTTTGTGGTCATCAAGGAGGCCATCTCTCATTCCCCTACACTTCTTAATCCTGATTTTAACAAATAATTCTACTTGTATGCCTTCTCTATATTAGATACAATCTCTACCATGTTGATGTAACAAAATGAGAAAGTTTTGGAACAACCTATTGATCTCTTTAATCAAAACTTAGAAAGGTATGAAGAGAGGTATAGATTTCTAGAGAAACATGTGCTTGTAGTAGTGAGAGGTTTGAATAAATTTAGGCACATGGTCTCCAATAGTAATATCATACTCATGGTGGTACATCCAAGTATTATAGATTTTATACTCAATAGAGATCTTAATGAGAAAAGAGTTGGATGGGTGAAAACATGCATGGAGTATGACCTTGAGGTTAGAGTGAAAATGCTTTTAAGGGGTAGAGGGTTATGCGAACACCTTTTATAATAGTTAAAACAAGATAAATATCAAGTGTTGGTAGTTTATGCCAACTAATAAGTAGTTTTGGGTAACATACCTTTTAGTTGGATACATGATATACTTAGATTTCTTAAGTTAGAGACTAGATAGAGCCAAGATAAGGCACTTTAGGTTGAAAATTATACCTTATGTCCTGATAGATGGAGTAGTTTTTAAGAGAGACATAGGAGGCATGCTTTTGAGGTGTGTGGAATCATGCCAAATAGACAAACTACTTGAACAGTTTCATGATGGTCTAGCTGGTGGACACTTCTATGCCAAGACCACAACCTCTAAGATCATTAAAGCTAGGTAATTTTGGCCCATAATGTTTAGAGATGCACACTCTTGGGTAAGGAAATGACCAAAATGTGTAATATTTGTTAAGCATAAACTAGTTGCCCTTCCATTACAACCCATATAATTACAACATCCTTTCATATAATGAGGCTTAGATTTCATAGAGATGTTATACTTACCTTAAATTAAAGTACATAGATGGATCATGATATATATAGACTAATTCAGAAGGTGGGTTATAACAACTACCCTCAAGGAAGCTAATGAAGATTCTATTTTGGACTTCTATGATAACCTTGTGACAAGATTTGGTGTGCCTTATACAATAATTTATGAAAATCCATTGGCCTTCATCAAAAATAAGGTATGTGAGTGGGCTCTTTAATATGGAAAATATCTCAAGGCATCCTCTAACTATTACCCATAGGGTAATAGACTAAAAGAGTCTAAAACTAATAACTTGTTAAAGATTATCAAGAGAACTATGGAGTATAGTCAGAGGGAGTGGCATACTAGATTGAGGACTGCCCTATGGGAAAATAGAGTGACATCTAAGAAATCTACTAGATACTCTCCATACCTTATTATCTATGGGAAAGAAGAAAAACTTACTATATCTCTTGAACTTCCTGTATTGGATCTTTCACACCAACTTGAGCTCCTAGAGGATGATGCTATGTAGGTAAGTTTGAGTGAGCTAAGACATATAGAGTAGATAAGGGACATTGTTATGAACATTATGTGGTCCAATTAGCACCAAGTGAATAGGTAATTTGACAAGATAGCTTCCTCCTAGACATTCCAATAAATTTATACACTCTTAAAATGGGATGAAGACCATGCAAAACTAAGAAAGCACTCTAAGTTTGATAGTATTTGGAGTGGGCCTTATGTTATCATAGGTTGTAAGGAGAGAAATGCCTTTGAGCTTGCTCATTTGAATAGATATATCCTTCCCGTCCCTATCACTGGGAGGTATCTTAAATTTTGATACTATTCTTGTCTCATGACCTTGTACATGGTAGATAAGTCTATCCTTATCTCCATGTGATATTTCACATTACTTTTCTTATTGTTTTCTTACTATTAGGATAGTTGTTTGGTGTGTTTTGTTGTTTTATTGTTTTTTTTGTGTGTCTCATTATTTTAAAGTGTTTTAAAGAGTTAAGAAGAATCTTTTTATAAGTAATACTTCATTTATCTCATAATCATGAGCTATCTTAATTAAATTCTAGGTTCTATGACCATAAAATAGGTCAAGCCAACTAAGTAACCAAAAATTTTGGTCATTTTAATCCACATGCCAAGCTTTTACCTGAATGGATGTGCTAAATAGAGTTTAAGATGGAATGAGTGGTCTAAAGATCACATGTAGATTTCAAATATTTTAAAAAACTTTAAGTAAAATTAAAGTGTAGTTTGTCAAATTTTGAGGAAGAAGGTTCTCTGGTAATCATGACCTTCATGGACATAAAGCAGGTTTCACAGGGCTTAGGAACTCATTTTGAGTGTTGAAAGTTCTTACACAAGTATAGAAGATCCAAACCATCATCAACATATCATGTAAAACCAAACAATTCAATATGATTTCAAATTTAATAAATGAATTTGGGGATCCTATCAGGCCAAAATATTGCATGAGCATGAATTTATTAATTCCAAGATCATCCTTTATATATTTCATGACTTGATGAGGTTGTTATCTCAAGTTACAAAAAAATTAAAGTTGAACCAACAATACGGGATAAGCACATGAACATCAACTTCAAACTTTGCTAAATAACCATTTTAATTCAAATATCCTAAGATCAATGATTAACATTTGATTAGGCCAAGATATAATGGCGAGTGACAACTTGAGAGTGTCATTGGGTCTAGATACATCCAATAGAGTGAATTTGATCATACATTAAAGATCAATTGAAAGCACAAAGTCCAAATTTTAGTATATCCAAGGATGAATGTATAAATACCAAGTATCATGATCTAAAAAGCTCATATTAGATCCAACACTATGGGGTTATTGATAGTTTTAGTGGTATAAATAGATCGATGGTGTGTATTTCATCATTCAAAGGAAGATCAATGGTGAGCAATGGGTTAAAAGGGTCAGTGAATCTTGAAGGCAAATGTCTAGGTGAAAAGTTTCTCAAACATGTTAAATCGGCATAAAATCTATATCTCATATCCATTCATACAAAAGGATCTAATGGTATGTAATAGATAGATCTAATGGTTCTCATCTAATGAGGATCACAAATTGATGGCCAATGGTAAAGGTCAAAGGTGTTATAATATTGAAGGCTCGGGTTAAGATCAATGGCAAAAATTAAAATTTTAAAGTTAAATGACTTCAATAAAGGTTGAACATGTGGTTGAGATCAAACTAGATCAAATGCTTCAAGGAGATACTATGAGGGCAGACATGTTGGACAAAGGATTTTACCACCCTATATAGGTAAAATGAGTAAATACAAGATCAAACATGATCTATGTCCTTAGAAATAGATATTTCAAAGCTATCTAAAGCCATTAAATCTATGAAAAACTTCTTGAAAATTTTTTAGCATAATTTTCATGTCTTATGATTAAAATCCCTATCCTACAAATCTTTAGTGAAATCATGACTATATGAAAACCAATAGGGTGATTGGTTTTCATCCATAATAAATCTATATATAGGATTTACAAACAATGATAAAATGGTGACTACATAAGGAATGTCAGAGAAAACATCAAGCATGATGAGCTCAATAAATATTATGGTAGGGATTGCTTCTTGCAATTGATCTTGATCTTCACATTCTTCATCACACTAGAAAAGGATACAATGGCATTAATGTAGGGGAAAGCTCAAGAAGGATGGTGGTGGTTGTTCTGAGTGGAATTGGGATCATTAATTACCCCTTTAGTGATAATTCCCATGTCTCTCTTACTTTATTTTTCCTATAAATACTAACTTTGAACTCTTGATTTGCATCCCTCAGCTAGGTATAACAAACCTCTGTTGAAATCACTTTGTTAACTCTTTGAAACAATATAAGAAAATTTTAGATTATAGTTTAACATTAAGTGTGATTTATTAAAGTTTGATTTATATAATGTATGTTGTCTATTCATCATTTATAGGCCCTTATTTCACCTTTCTTTAATACTATTAGTTTCTTGTAGGTTGTGTAAAGTGTTAGCTAGTGGGGTTTCTCTTGAAGTATCATAAGTTCATAGTATCTTACATAGACTTATCTCTGTCTATCTTTCAAGTTTCAAGTCTCTTTTCAGACTTAATGAAAAATAATCATTTTTGGAACCTTCTCATATAATCTAATCAACCCTTATCCCCATTATATTCATTAGTAGTCATGAAAGTGTCCATGTTCAGAGTGGATCATTGACCATTTGGTGCATCACCACACTTAAGTAAGTTTTATTCATGTATTTTCTCCATATTTCAACCCAATCAATTATGTTTAAAGAAAAGAGATTAAAATTATCATACCTAAGGAGATATCGTCATTAAAAACCCTAGAGGTGTAACCCAACTTTAGGTAACCCATAGCCTAGGGTCATTCCCATGTTAGACTAGGTTTGAGAGTAGGACTTGAACACTTATATTTTCAACTAAGGTGAAACCTAGAATCCTCCAAAAATTCCTTTCATACACAGATATAGGTTGATCATAATCAAAATTTGAACATTCCTCATCCTTGACCTTCTTAGATTTTGACATCTTCTTGACTTTGAAATCTACTTCCTTCTTGGGAGGTATTCCTTCATTTGTTCTCATATCATAGGCAGTTAAGATGCCATGAAGCCCATCAATCTTTATTTTGTCCAAATCCTACATCTCTTCTACTTTATATACCTTATAGTCAAACTTAGGATTTAGTGATATCAATACCTTTTAAACAACTATATACTCTTTCACTTCTTCTCCTAATCTTCCGATGACATTGATAGCTTCATCAACCTTCATTAGGTAAGATTCAATGGTTTTATCTTCACTCATCTTCAGACTTTCAAATTATGTCTTATGGGTCTACAACTTGGACATATTTACCTTGGTGTATCCTTCATATATGTTCTTCAATTTTTCTCATATAACTTTGGATAATACATGGCGTATCACCTTCACAAGCTCTACCTCTGATAGGCCATAAAGAATGGCATTCATTTCCTTAGATTTATTTTGACTAGCCTTCTTACTAGCGAAATTAGATGGTGGAATAAGAGGAACACTATAGCCATCCACAACTAACTTCCAAATATCATGAACTTGAGACATAAATATATCTTGATATTTATTTTATAAAAGGCATAGTTAGATCCATTAAATAATAGATCCTTACTAGTAGAGAAACCACCTTGATCTTATTGAATAACCATCCTTGCCTCTAGGATATCCTTTAGGATTATAGAATTGATTTAAAAGATCAAGCTTTGATACCAAATGTTTGAATAAAATTAATTGATAGGGGGTGAATACATCTTTAAAAACTTACTTATCAACTTCACTTAAGTAATCATGAACTAATCAAACAAGCATATAGATTTATCAAGCATAAACACCAATCCACAAGAACATGAAACATAAGAACACGTCAAATTTGTGGTAAACCCTCAAGGGGAATAAAACACATTTATATCTAAAAATGGACTATATTACTATAAGATAAAAACCAATTTTAGTGAATCACCAACTTCATTTAGAGTACCAACCCCAACTAGCTAAGTACCAACTCAGCTAGGCTTTAGAAAGAACCCACTTTCAAGGAAGCACCAATCCCCTAGAAGACTCAACACCAAATTAGTCACTTGAAATTATTTATCACCTTATAAACACTTTATTTCTCATAAAATATATTATTATATCCTTATTCATCTCTTCTCTCTCTTCTATCCCTCTCAAACTGCCTTTTAGGCCTTTTTGCTGAACTAATCTTCTTCTTGAATTGATTGGGTCATGTGACCTTGATTTTTCATGAACATAACCTATATAAAACCTTAATAATATATCCTACACACTCCTATAATGGTATACAAGACCATATTCTACTTTTTAATATGTTATTCTATTTTCTTGCACTTCCACATACCAAAAAGACTAAAATTACCTAGTAT